>JAJIBD010013699.1:0-43702 GCA_021461705.1 Cryptotis parvus | reverse complement strand
ATGTCAACATTACTCCATTCCCTATTTATCTGTGTTTTTTTAATAATGTCAGCTCTTTCGAATCTTTGTTTCTCCATAGCTAATGAGGTTAAAGGGAAAATATTTTATCGTCTTCTGACTAAATTACAATATTTTTTAAACCCTAGAACCTTTACAAATGTTTCTTCGTGATGTTTCTTCCTGGTCAAACAGGGTAAAATGTCTTGTTTCTTAGTGGGATAAGGACCTGGTTAAACTCTTTCACCCTGGTGACTCATTTTTGTTAGAGAGTATGTCCTGGGAATTTTTCAAAATACTTACTTTTCTCCTTTTGCTGCCTGTATCAAGATGGACACTTTTCTTGGCTTTACACCAAGAGAATCTGGTGAGGTTTCCGGATGTAAACCCACAAAAAGTGTTGGATTTCCAAAAGAATTTGAGTTACAGAATTTTCCTTATTCATATTAGCCCATTCTCAGCCTCCAACAAATCCCTTAAAATTACCATTTAAGTATTATTACTAGTTTATTGTTCTAGTAGTTTCTCCAGATATAGTTTCTAGAGAAACTCTAGTTTCTAGAGTAGCTGCTCTAGATACAGTTTCAATTGAAATTTTCTGTGTTCACTTTTCTTGCTACAGATTTAGGTTACAAATTTTTCCTGTGATTTTATTCTTTGATATGACTAAGATCAGTTGACTATGAATTTAGTGGGGTTTTTTTTACATTTAATTAAAAATGGCAACCCCAAGTTGTTTAAATGTCATCATTAAAATATAGTGACTGGAGCCATAGCGATAGTCCAGCAGGTAGGGTGTTTGCCTTGCACTCGGCCAACCCATGTTTGATCCCTGGCATCCTATATGGTCCCCCACGCACTGTCAGGAGTAATTCCTGAGTGCAGAGGCAGGAGAAACCCCCTGAGCATTGCCGGGTGTGACCCCCAAAGAAAAAAACAAACAAACAAATAATAAACAAACAAATAAATAGATGAATAAATAAACAGATAAATAAATGAAAAAATACAGTGACTTAGGTGCCAGAAGAATAGCAGAAGGGTAGGGCGCTTACATTTCACATAGCTTGATCCAGTTTCATCCCCTAAGAACCACCATTAATAATTCATGAACACAGAGCCAGGAGTAAGCAAAAAACAAAACAAAACAAAACACAGTGCCTTAGACTAACTTTTAATCTTCTAATTACAATTCAAGTCTTACAATGGATGGCATTAAAGATTTTCATCTCTCAAAAAATACTATTTCAAATCTTAATGAAATGTGTGGGTTGAATGTATACACAATATGATATACACATATATATCACGGTCTTTATTCTTTTTTGGGTCACACCTGGCAATGCTCATGTGTTTCTCCTGGCTCTGCACTCAGGAATTACTCCTGGTGGTGCTTGGGGGGACCATATGGGATGTGGGGATCAAACCCGGGTTGGCTGCATGCAAGGCAAACGCCAAACCTGCAAAATGCTATCGCTCTGGCCCCATATCTTGGGTTTTATTTTTAATCCCTCAATGAGCACTTATCTGTTAATGTATATTTAGGTTGTTACTCTAACTTGGCAAATGCACTTTCACTAGTTTTATTGTGAACATTCAAGTGCAAATAGATTTCTGAGCTCCTGATTTAGATTCTTGTGGATATATATTAGAAATGAGATTACTTGATTATATTGTATTCTCTTTGCAATTTTTGAAGACTTTCTCAAAGTACATGCATGATGCTGCATTCCTTAGCAACAGAGCATAGGGGTTCCAATTTTTACACATCAACAACAACTTGATCACTTGATCACTTGAATCCCATTATTCATCGATTTGCTCGAGCAGGCGCCATCAACAACAAATGCTTTTAAAAACCATTTTTATTTTATACTTAATTGATTTATTCTTTTTTAAAAACTTAATCACTGTGAGATACAGAATTACAAAGCTATTAATGATTGATTTTCAGTCATAAAATATTCCAACACCTGTCTCTCACCTGTGCACCAATATCTACCAATATTCAAGTTTCCCTCAACCCCCCACACCCTGCTGCTCCCCAGCCTCTCTCTGATATAGAAACTGTTCATTCTCTCTCCCTTTCTCTCTCTCTCACACACACAAACTACTCCCTCTGTCTTTTCTTTAGGGAATTATGGTTTATGATAAAGGTATCGTGTATATCCCTTTTATATCATGTAAACCAGCTATCATGTATATCCCTTTTATCCACTTTTAGCACCCAGTTCTTATCCAGAGTGACCATTTCCAGCTATCAATGTCTTGGTGGTCCTTTCTCTATCCTAAGTGCTCACACCTGGCCTCTCAACATCCCACTGTGGCAAGCTTCCAACCAGGACCAGTCCTCCTGACTCTTCTCCATTGTCCTTGGGTATTAGTTTCATACTATGTTAAAAATCATTTTAAATAGTCCAGTGGGATAGCTTGATGGGTTAGAAACATGTGTGGTACACATCAGAATCCTAGATCAATCTCTGGCACTACATGGTCCTCAAAGTGCCACTGAACATAGCCCAGGTAGACACAAAAAATCCACTAGAGCCCCTAACTCCATATGGCTCATACAGTACTGCTTTGTAGGGCCCAAAGTTGAGCCACTAAGTTTGCACAGCTGAACTATTGGCAGAGCTGTCATCGAATCTGCTGATCATGATTGTGCCAGTACCTGCAAAATGAAAGGACAGGAACTAAAGGTACAGCTAGCATCCCGAAGAAACCAGAGAAAAACAAACACTGGGAAGTTTATTTTCTTTTTTTTCTTTTTGGGTCACACCCGGTGATGCTCAGGGGGTTACTCCTGGTTCTTTGCTCAGGAATTACTCCCTGGAGGTGTTCAGGGACCATATGGGATGCCTGGGATCGAACCCAGTTTGGTCGCTTGCAAGACAAATGCCCTACCCGCTGTGCTATCGCTCCGGCCCCACACTGGAAAGTTTTGATAAAGGAATGTCCATAAAATTCAGAACATAATTATCAAGTAAAACCCAATGGATCTGAAGGGGATGCTATGAATCAATCAATGTATGGAATAAAAAAGATCTCCAAGCTGGGGATGGGCTGTCTCTCCCCATCTACAGAGAACAAAGAGAAAAGGGGAAACTAAGTAATTATAAAAGGAAAACAGTATATTAATTAGATTGGCAACAAATTTTTGTATCACTGTATCACTGTCTTCCTGTTCATCATTGATTTGCTCGAGCGGGCACCAGTAACATCTCCATATGTCCTTTCTCATGCAAGTAGAGCCCAAGGGCACCTGCTTGCTCCAGGAACATAAAGCGCCTCAAACCATTCCATCAGGTCATGGGAATGAGGTCTATAATTGTTACTGGTATTTGGCATATTAAATACGACACGGGTAGCTTGCCAGGCTCTACTGTGTGGGTAGCATACTCTTGTAGTCATCTCTAAATCCAGCATTTATTGATGAACCAGCTGTGATAGGCTGGTCTGCTGGGTGGAGTTCTGACGAGGGGGAAGTCTGGATGTGGAAAATGGAGGCCCTCATGGAGTGGGGGTCGTCTGGCTTGTTGTGAGGCTCTGCTGGGGTGGAGGGCCAGGGCTAGAACCCCCCCCATCCCTCCCGGGTGCTTCGTGAGTAGCTGGGAACAGGGAGAGCCAGTAGCAGCTCTGCCCCATTTCTGTGTGTCTCTCAAAAGACTCTCAAAATACAACAAATTTTGTATTTAATAAGAAATAAAATGTGGAGAGATATTAAATTCAAGTTCAATTTTGTCAGATAATGTTTGGGACAGGTCAATCATAAGTCATTTGAGGGCACCAATGGAATATTTAGTTTTATCAGCTGGGTGGATAAAGTAAAATAAGGTACACATTATTACATTGCATGTATTAGTCATTTCATGGTATCAAATGTGAAATTTTTTTTATTGTTGCTAGACTTTCATGCTTACATAAAAGGGTTAGTAATTTGAGAATTACAAATTACATTTTCTTTCAGGAAACATATTTATTGCATTTTAGGGAGCAGTGTAAACCTTCTTGGAGAAATTGGGATAGATATTGCTTCCTTAAAGCTCTCAATGCTTGATGTGCTTAAAAGTTTTTTGCAAGTTGGGAAGATGATTCAAGTAGCAGAATACATGCCTAATGTAATCAAGGCCCTGACCTTGAGTATGAACCCTATCACATACTGATCCTCTCCTGGCACTGCTAAATGTAATTCTAATCACCTTGAGCACCATTAGCCCATTAGCTCTTGGTCTTGTGGCCACTAAGTACCAGTGTGCCCCAGTACCAAATCCCTGTGCCTATACCACATACTTCTTTATCAGAAACCAGCTTTGTAGGAGTTTACTCTATTATTTTTGTTTACCTTCTGTTTTGTTTGTTTGTTTTAAACCTACATATGGAAGGGTCAGGGATTACTCCTGGCTGTGTGCTTAGGGTTTACTCTTGGTTCTGTGCTCAGGGATCTCTACTGGCAGGCTTGGGTTGGGACCATATGGGGTATGGGGATTAAACGTAGGCAAGATGCCTTATAAGACCAGTGCCTTATCTGCTGTACTAACTCTCCAGACACCATTTGAAATTTATTTCTGTGTGATTTGTGAAGGGATCAATGAGAAACACATCTGTCTCTAACTACGAACTTGACTCAGAATGTCTTTTAATTTATATTTAAAGTGAGAAAAGGAAGAGGCGTTGGAAAGCTAGCATAGAGGTTAAGGGTTGATCTCCAGCACCACAGACAGTACCCAAAGCACTGTCAGGAGTGATCCCTAAGTACTGAGCCAAAGAGTAAGTTCTGAGCACCCTCAAGTGTGGCCACGTAACCAAAACCATTATAATAAAGTAAAAAAAGACAAAGTGATTTTCTCTCTGTGTTTTAGGCAACAAAAACAGAAATTATTCAAAACTGTAAAGATCTTGGGAAATTTCTAGGTAAAGAAAATAATCTCGCCCTCATCATTGATGGTAAAACGTTGACGTATGCCCTCCATTTTGAAATTAAGAAGAAGTTTCTCAAGTTGGCTCTCTCATGTAGAACAGTATTATGTTGTAGGTAAGAATACACTCACTCATCTTCTCTGTTACATAAGCTTTTATGTAGAGGAAAATATAGACATGGCAATGTAAATAATTTGCAGAAACAAAGTTCATTAATGGGAAAAGGATCATGCCAGTTGAAATAAAGGATCTAAATTTAACTCAAGTCATTTAAGATTAAAAGTTACTAGAGAGCAGTTTGTAAATTTTGAGACTTCATTTTAGTGCTATTATTTACAAAATTGTTCATAATATGGTTGTTTTAGGTGTTTAATATTCCAACATGAATCCCACCTGCCCTCCACCAGTGTTCCTAGTTGCCATACCCCCCACCTCCCCCAGATACAAAATAATTTACTAAATATCACTTGTTATAATATATATCTCAGGAAGGTTCTACTATTATTGTTGTCTGAGGATTTAGTGAGCTATTAGGTGCTAATTGAGCCTCCTGTGTTATTTTTACTCATTAAGCTTAGTGGACTTCTACAAAACTTTCCAATCTTATTTTCTGTGCTTTTACTGAGCTGTAGTACTGTGAAATTTGTGGCTGCAGAAGCAGTGAATGTGGGGTGATTCACACAGAAACTTGACTCTTCTGAATTGTGCCCAAAATTAAAAGCCTTCATATTTTGTACATTTCAAGTTTGTTTGAGTATGATTTGCATTTTTCAAAGGCAACTCTATTGTCCATATTCTGGATTAATGACCTCCTTATAGCTACTTTTGAAAAATAGAAGATATTTGCTTCTTACTCTCATATAGATGAGAGGGAAAAGTACGTAAAGGAGTAAAAGAGTGTTGGAAAATGGAAAGGAAGGGAAAATGGAAAACTGAAGAATTTATTTCCATGTAAACTGGGCATCTGATGGTACATCTCTTTGGGGGATATGGAGATATACAACGTCAGTTTCTCTCTCGCTTTCTTTCTCGTTTCAAATAAAACATATTTGAAAATTATATGTGAATAAATAGTAGTCTAAATAACAATAGAGAAACTTACTAGTAACTACCATTGAAATGTGGTTGGGTATATTTTATTATTGACTTCTTTTAGCATGAAGTAAAATCAACTAAATCAAAACACAAATATCACCATTTCTGTCTTTGCTTTAGGTTATCTCCCCGACAGAAGGCTGAAATAGTGAACTTGGTTAAGAAACATACAAGAGCTATCACTCTTGCCATTGGAGATGGTGCCAATGATGTTGCCATGATTAAGACAGCCCACGTGGGTGTGGGAATAACTGGAAATGAGGGCATGCAGGCGACCAACAGCTCTGATTTTGTCATTGCGCAGGTCAGTGGTATGACTGATCAATCAAACACAGAGATTGTCAGAGACCATTAGTGTCCAACCAGGAGTGCTACCTAACTTCAGTAAGCTGCTTCCTTTATGAAACTACCAGTAAAATAGAGCTCTGTTTTGTTCTGTTCTTATGGATTTTTGCAGTGACAAAGGTTGACTAAATTGATGCCAGAAAAATCTTGTAGGACTGCTGATACCACTAATCTTAATCCCAGCCTCTCGAATCTGTAATTGTGTTTCTTAAGGAAGCCCATAGGTTCATTTCCTTTTATCTTTTTCTCTATTTGATTAGGGTACCATATGTAAATACTTGTAATACTAGTTTCAAGTATGAATTATTCCCTCTTACTTTAAAACTTTTCATTATACCACGGTGCTATATACAATTAAAAAGATGTTCAAGACTGTGTTTCAGTCATATATTGTTCCAAAACCTGTCCCTCCACCAGTGCCCTATTCCCACCACCAATGTCCCCAAATTCCCTCCCTCTTCCCCCAGCCTGACTCTATAACAGGCCCTTTTTCTTTTCTTTTCCTCTCTCTCCTCTCTCTCTCATACTTTGTGTCTAGCCCTACAGAAATCTAGGGATTATCATGCAAATCCCTTGGTGTACATTCAATGCTCAGTTCTAGTGTGGCATTACCATTTCCCACAATTAGTAGAATACTAGTATATATTTATATTCCACTAATGAATGCAGTTATTCTATATCAGTGCTATACCCTCTGACTAATTTCACTTGGCATGATAATCTCCATGATCATTCCTTTGCAGGTAAATTTCATGACTTCGTCTTTTCTGACAGCTGCATAGTATTTCATCGTGTAGATGTACCATAGTTTCTTTAGTCTTCTATTCTTGGGCATTCAGTTTGTTTCCAGATTCTGGCTATTGTGAATAGTGATGCAATGAATATATGAGTGAAGATAGTGTTTCTTCTGTGTGCTTTTGGGTCTCCAGTGTATATTCCTAGGAGTGGTATTGCTGGGTCAAGTGGGAGCTCAATATCTAGTTTTTGGAGGACTGTCTATATTGCTTTTTTGTCAGGGACTGCTGGGGTCCCCAACAATACCAGAAAATGAGTTCCCTTCTACCTCCAAAGCCAGTGGGGAATGAATGAAAACTCAGGAATCTGACACAGTTTTATTTTTTTAATTTTAATATTTTATTATACCACCATAAGATATACAATTACAAAGATGTTCATAAGATGTTCATATTTGGGTTTTGGTCATACAGGTGTTCCAGCCCCCATCCCTCCACCAGTGCCCATTTCCCACCACCAATGTCCCAGATTCCCTCCCCCTCCCCTAGCCTGCCTCTATGGCAGGTTATCTCTTTCTCTTTCTCTCTTCCTTCCCTTACACATTGTGGATTATAATACATACATTTAGAGGTGGTCATGTGTATCTTTTTTGCCTGTATTTAATGCTCAGATCTAGGTTGGTATTAGCACAACTGTTCCATTCTCTGTCTTACCTAGCATCTGACTCCCACATGTTTGTGATAATTTCTACCTTTGATAAGACCTCCTGATCCATGTTCTCCTGATCTATGTTTCGCCTGACCTTGGATATTGGTATCATAATATGTACATATATATATATATATATATTTATGTCATGCAAATAAATGCAGTCATTCTATATCTTTTTTTTCCTTCTGGCTAATTTCACTCAACATGATCCTCTCCATGTCCATCCATTTATAGGCAAATTTCATAACTTCCCTTTTCCTAACAGCTGCATAGTATTCCATTGTGTAGGTGTGCCACTGTTTCTTTATCCAGTCATCAGTTCTTGGGCACACTGGTTGTTTCCAGATTCTGGCTAATGTGAACAGTGCTTTTATGAAAATAAAAGTGCAGATGGTATTTCCACTGTGTGGTTTTGGCTTCCCAGGGTATATCCCCAGGAGTGGTATGACTGGGTCTATCACAGGTTCTGATATACAATCCAAGAATAGGAAAAACCCTGGACTCTGGGTTCTGGGCTGGGCTCTGGCCATGTATAGCCAAGATGGCTGCCACCACGTGTTGAAGCCCAAAAGAGAATGGAGAGGACAGAGAGAGACAAACGCCAAGGGAAGCCAAAATGGCAAAAAGTCCCTTATTTCTCCTAGCTTCTTTTATAGACAGAAGTCTGCCAAAACCTTCCAGCCCAGCCCATCCTGGGTTGGGCTACCTAGAGTTGAAGTCAGATAAATGACCCTTTTGAAATATAGATCGTTAGGTGGGCCTTTGGCTCAAGCTTCACAAAAAGCAAGAGCTGATTCCCAGAGGCAAAATCTCCCTAGCAGAGAGAGGAGGGGCTGCATCTCTGAACCAGAAAGCAATTCAGAATGTAATTTGTAGGGATTGGTTTTAATACCTTTATCATGAATATATAGCTAGCAGATCCCAGACTCTGGATCCCAAATCCATCAGAGTAATTCACTTTGGCATTACCTTTAGAGTCAGACATGTTAGTTTTTTCGGAGGTGCACTGGCATGTCTCTGAACTAGGAGAATTGGTTACATTATGGTTGATCCAACATAGCCAAGTACTCTTGGAATATCTACATGTATGTCCCACGTGGAGACCCGTGGGAACAGAATATTGATCTGGGGCAAGCAAGATTCATGACAAAAATATTTATGCCATATAAAATTATGAAATCAATCCAATTCTTCCTGAACTTCCTTTATGTCTGTGCCAGAGGTTCCCCGAAGGCAAGGAAAGGCAGGGACCAGCTCTTCACATAAGCTAAGTGTAGCTGGAGGCTAAGGCTCAGTAAGGCGTGTCACCCAGCAGTTTTCCAAAAGGGCTTGACCAGTTGGCACTTCCACCAACAGTGGATGAGAGTCCTTTTCTCCCCCTCATCCACACCAGCACTGGTTGTTCTTGCTCTTTTAAATGTGTGCCATTCTCTGTGATATGAGATGATACCTCATTGTTGTTTTGATTTGCGTCTACCCTGATGATTAATGATGAAGAGCACTTTTTCATATGCCTTTTGGCCATTCAAATTTCTTCTTTTTGGAAGTTTCTGTTCATTTTTCTCCCCCATTTTTTATGGGGTTGGCTGTTTTTTTCTTGTAAAGTTCTACCAGTGCCTGATATATCCTGGATATTAACCCCTTATCAGATGGGCTTTGGGTGAATATTCTTTCCCAGTCTGTTGGCTATCACTGTACCTTGGTCACCATTTCTTTTGAGGTTCAGAAGTTTTCAGTTTTATATAATTCCATTTGTTTATCTTAGCTTCCATTTGCTTTGTCAGTGTTGTTTCGTCTTTGAAGATGCCTTTAGATTCAATGTCGTGAAAGCATTTTCCTGTGTTTTCTTTTTTTGTACCTTATAGATTGATGTCTGATGTTGAGATCTTTATCCATTTTGATCTGACTGTTGTACATGGTTTAGAAGGAGGTCTAAGTTTGTTTTTTACATATAGCTGTCCGCTTTTCCCAGCACCATTTGTTGAAGAGGCTTTCTTTGCTCCACTTAATATTTTTTTGCTCCTTTATCAAAAAATTAGGCCATCATATATTTGAGAGTGTGTTTCAGGATATCCAGTTATATTACATTGGTCTACAGGTAGGTCTGTCTCTATACCAATACCATGCCATTTTAATGATGACTGCTTTGTAGTAAAGTTTGAAGTTGGGAAAAGTGATACCTCCCATCTTCTTTTTTCCAAGGATTGCTTTAACTATTCATGGGGGTTTATTTTTTCCATGCAAATTTCAGGAGTGTTTGGTCAATTTCTTTAAAGAATGTCATGGATATCCTTATAGGAGGATATCCTTATAGGAGCCACATTGAATCTCTAAAGCTCTAGCAAGTATTACCATTTTGATAATGTGATTCTCTGCATCCATGAGCAGGGAATTTGTCTCCATTTTTATAGGTCCTCTTTTATTTATTGAAGCAACATTTTGTAATTTTCTTTGTAGAGATCCTTTATATTATTTTTTTTTTTGTTTTTTAGGTCACATCTGGCGATGCTCAGGGGTTACTCCTGGGTCTGCACTCAGGAATTACTCCTGGCGGTGCTCCTGGCATCATATGGGATGCCAGGGATCGAACCTGGTTGGCTGTGTGCAAGGCAAATGCCCTGCCCACTGTACTATCTCTCTGGGCCCCAGATCCTTTAAATTCTTAGTCAAACTAATTCCTAGGTGTTTGATTTTCTTTGGTGCAATTGTGAATGGGATCATTTCTTTAACATTCCTTTCTTCTCTTTCATTATTTACATATGGGAAAGCCATTGACTTTTGGATATTGATTTTGTATATGCCACTCTACTCTAGGAATCTATTATTTCTAGGAGCTTTTTTGTAGAGTTTAGGGTTCTCTAGGTATAATGTCATGTCTTCTGTAAATAGTAACAGTTTGAGTTCTTGCTTTCCTATCTGATGCCCATAATGTCCTCTTCTTCCCTAATTGCTATGGCTAGTACTTCTAGTACTATATTGAAAAGAATTGATGAGAGTGGGAAACCTTGTCTTGCCCTGATCTTAGGGAACGGCTTTCAGTTGCATATATGTTTAGGAGTGTAATCTCTTCCTGATACACATATGACTCTATTATTAAGAAATGGCCTTCATTGTCCTTTCTAACCTTTTTAAGCCTGAAGTCTATGTTGTCAGATACTAGAATGGCCACACTGGCCTTTTTGGAGGAGCTGTTTGCACAGAGAATTGTTTTCCAGCCTTCACTTTGAGTCTGTGTTTCCTCTCATTTTTCAGATGCTTTTCTTGTCGGCAGCAGAATGTTGGATTCAGTTTTTTAATCCACTTTGCCATTATGTGTCTCTTAATTGGTGCGTTTAGACCGTTCCATTAAGATAGATTGTCATCGTGGGATTTTGTGCCATCTTTCTGTTTAAACTTGTTGTGCTTTTCATGATAATCTCTAAATGTATGTATTGCAATCCACAGTGTGTAAGAGAAGGAAGAGAGACAGAGAGAGAGAGAGAGAAAGAGGAAGAGAAGAGATAAAGAACTCTCCATAGTGGCAGGCTAGGGGAGAGGGGAGGGAGTAGGGGACATTGTTGGTGGGAAATGGGGACTGGTGGAGGGATTGGTGCTGAAACAATGTATGACCGAAAGCCGGTCATAAACATCTATGTAATTGTATATCTCACGGTGGTATAATAAAATATTTAAAAAAATAAACTTGTTGTGCTTTTGGGGTTTGTCTTATCTTACAGTGGACCCTTCAGTCCTTCTTTTAACGTTGGTTGGATTATCTGTATACACACATATACACACAATGGAAAGAAAAAAATATATATATAAAATTTCCACCTTTGACAAGACCTTCTAGGATAATTTTTACATCTTAGTTATTGTGAATACTACCGTAGTCAACATAAGGGAAAAAATCTTTTTGAAATAAAGTTTTGTTGCCCTTGATGCTGAGAAGTGGTTTTGCTTTGTTACAAGGTCACTTCTTATTTTTTTATTGAGAAGTGTTCATATTCATTTTCAGAGAAGTTCAAAAGTCAGAAGTTGTATCAACAATGGGTTAGGGTTCCTTTCTCCTCTCATCCATACCAGTACTGATTGATTATTTTTTCTTTTTTGTTGTTATTATGTGTGATGATCTGTTTGAGGAAGTGTCTATTCATTTCTTCTTTCTATTTTGGTTTTAAAATATTTTGTTGTTGTTAAGCATTACATGTGCTTCATATGTCTTGGATATTGACCAATGAGTGAATAGTGGGCAAACTTTTTCTCCCCACATATTCATTATAGTTATCATTTCCTTTATAACACATAAGTTTCTTAATTTGATGTATTGCCATTTTTTATTTTTGCTTGGCTAATGGCATTGATTCACTGAAGATGCTGCTAGATTCTAAGTCATAAAGAGTTCTTCCTATTTGCCTCAAAATATCTTGTGGATTGAGGTCTTATATCAAAGTCCTTAATTTGTTTTGAATAGACTTTTATTCAGAGTGTAAGATATGGATCTGAGTTCATTTCATTCTTCTAGTTCCTTTGTTGAAGATTAGCTGACCATGTCCCTAAGGGTATGTCTCTGGGCTCTGAGTTCTAGTCTATTGGTCTAACAGTCTGTCTTAGTTCCAGTACCATACTGTCTTCTAAGCTATCATAGACCTCTAGGTCCACCCATGTTGACTGCCAATAGTAGGATCAAATTTCTATTTTTTATAACTGAGTAGTATTCCACTGCTCATATATATCACATCTTTATCTGATCCTTTGTTGATCAGCATTTAGGTTAGTTTCTTGCTCATAGGTACTAAATAAAATGCTCCAGAAATATATGTCTTCAAATTAGAATTTTTGTATTTCTTGGTTAAAAAACCATAAATGGGATAACATGCAACTTTTTGGGGTTTTTTTTTTGTTTAGTTTTTTTAGCCCATTGGTGCTATTCTTGGTTTACTCCTGGTTCTACATTGAGGAATCATTCTTGGAGAGGCTTGAGAGATGCTGTTGATCAAATCCAGGTTTTACGCATGTAAATCAAGTGCCCGAACTTCTGTACAGTCTCAGACTTTCTCTTTTAAAGTTATGAAATTGAAACTTTTTTAAATTTATAAATTAAAATTTTTAATTAAAAAATTTTAAACTCCACACAGGTTTTCATATGTTGCACCAAATACATTAAATTAATAGTGTACAAGGGGTCCTTTCCCACATCTTTTTCAGCATATGATCATTCTCACATGGCATTTCATTTTGATTTTCCTTTTCCTAAAATTAAGGATGATTATTTTTTCATTGTCCATTGGTCTTCTATGTGTCTTCTCTGGCGAAGTGTATTTTCAGATGTTTTAAAAGTATTTTGTTATACCACCGTGAGATATACAATTACAAAGATGTTCACCCATCCCTCTACCAGTGCCCATCTCCCACCACCAACATCCCCGGTTCCCTCACCCTCCCCAGCCCGCCTCCATGGCAGTTTCTTTATTTCTTTCCCTTTCTCTCTATCTTTTTCTCTTTTCCTTCCCTTCCACATTGTGGATTACATAACATACATTAAAGAGTTGTCATGTGTATCTTTTTGCCTGCATTTAATGCTCAGTTCTAGGTTAGTATTAGTACTTTCGCCAATTGTTAGCACACTGTTCCATTTTCTGCCTTACCTAGCCTCTGACTCCCACATGTTTGTGAATTTCCACCTTTGACAAGACCTCCTGATCCATGTTTCACTTGACCTTGGATATTGGTATCATAATCTGTACATATATATTTATGTCATGCAAATAAATACAGTCATTTATTTATGCAGAAGGAGTATCTGTCTCTCCTACTGGCTAATTTCACTTCGACATGATCTTCTCCATGTCCATCCATTTATAGGCAAATTTTATAACTTCTTTTTCCTAGCAGCTGCATAGTATTCCATTGGGTAGATGTACCAAAGCTTCTTTATCCAGTCATCGATCCTTGGGCAAATCTGTTTTTTTCAGATTTTATGCTCATTTTTAGTTTTATTTTATTATTTTGTTGGAGACACAATTAGCTGAATTCAGGGCTTATTTCCGACTCTTCTGGCTCAGGGTAGGGCTCAAGGGATCATAGGAATATAGTTTTAGAAGTTATAAATCATATTAGTTTTCCACAGTCAAGCACCATCAATAAGCAGAAATGACAGAAATCAAGTTGCCCTGGAGTCTGGTGGAATATAGATATTGTCATTTTCTCAGTTATTTTAGTTATTCTCTTCAAAGGTAGAAGAAACATAGAGAGGGAGAGAGTTTTATGAATCTTCTTTGAGCTCCATACTGGCCTATGTCCTAGTAAATAGAAGCCACCAATGGCTTCATATCTAAATCCTTCCTATGGTTGCAGTTCTCTTAGAGTGTCTGCATTTATGATTTTGTAGGTAGTATAGTATAGGTAAAATATGGTTTCTGCCTTTCTTTTCTTCCTTTCTTACCCCTGTTTCAATGTGAAGAAAATCACTGATGAAAGAGACTATTTTGATTCCTACTTTGAGTCTTAACTAAAATATTGTTTCAGGTTAATGATAGTATTTAATTTTCTCAATATGGAGCAAAAGGGGTCTATTTTGGGCTTTATTCAGTTTTACTCATGTGGGACACATGTGGTACCAGGGATCCAGTTGGGCTGGGCTGTCTACAAAGCAAGCTTCTTAACCTCTATAGTATTTCCTCTGTGCCAACTTAACCCCTGTACTATCCTTATTCTATATCCTCAGTGATTGCACTTTTAAACATTATTTTCCCCAATCTTTTATTTGGAGCAGCTTTATTGCTAGGGAGGATATATTTCTGCTTTTGTTTATGCTTCAATTTGTGCTTTTCTCAGAATGAGTCTTTTCTACAGTGCTATAGTAGACAGTTATTCATCTACATCTACCTCCCACCCTTATCTATGTATGGCACAGTGGTGGGCCAGGCAGTTGCCTTTTACATGGTCTCGTCTTGGTGATGTACATGGTTCTCTTTCACAGAGCATATCTGTATAATCTTTGAGCATAACACATACTTTTATTTTCTAATAAGGAAAACTTTTGTTTCCTTTTTCCCAAGTTCTCTCTCTCCTCTCTCTCCCTCCTTCCCTCTTGCCCTTCCTTCCTTCCCCTCTTGCCCTTCCTTCCTTCCTTCCCTCTTGCCTCTTCCTTCCTTCCCTCTTCCCTTCCTTCCTTCCTTCCTTCCTTCCTTCCTTCCTTCCTTCCTTCCTTCCTTCCTTCCTTCCTTCCCTTCCTTCCTTCCTTCCTTCCTTCCTTCCTTCCTTCCTTCCTTCCTTCCTTCCTTCCTTCCTTCCTTCCTTCCTTCCTTCCTTCCTTCCTTCCTTCCTTCCTTCCTTCCTTCCTTCCTTCCCTACACCCAGTGGTGGTCAGGGATTACTCCTGGCTCTGTTCTCAGGGTTCACTCCTGGTGGGTCCAGGGAGCCATTTAGTGGACCATATTGGGTTCTAGGAATCAACCCTGATGTGCACATGCAAGACAAGCACCCTATCCATTGTATTATCTCTCCAGTCCCCCGAATTATTAATATTTTTAAATAATCCCAAGAAATAAAATTTTGAATGAGAATTTATTTCTTTCTCTCCTAGAGTAAATGTTAACTAAAAGCTAAGCAATAGGAACATGCTCTATAGTGAGTCAAGTTTATGCCAAGTTTTAGGTAAAAGCTAAAACCTTTTCACCTCATTTTTGGTTTAGCAATACATTTTATTATATTTTACTATTATTTTCTTTTTGGGGGTTACATATGGCAATGCTCATGGGACACTCCTGGCTTTTTGCTCAGGAATTACTCCGGGCAGTTGCTTGGGGGACAATATGGGATGCTGGAGATTCAACCCAGATTGGTCCAGTGTCGGCGGCATGTCGGCCACGTGCAAGGCAAATGTCATACCCAAGGTGCTATTGCTCTGGCACCAGCTATACATTTTATGATTCAGTCACTTTTTCTCCATTCCACCCCATTCTGTACCAAAATCTTAAGCAGTATTTATTGGAAGATGATTTTCTTTGTATGTATCACATTCTACCACCTTGAAATCAGTATTTAGTTTCAAAAGTCACTAAATTATTGCACTACCTCATTTAATGGAATAACTCCTCTGAATAGTCACTTACTCAGAAGTAGTTATTGATTGCTTAACATATCCCAAGTACATTTCTTATGCCCAGCAACAAAGTCTTTATGCCCAGTGAACAAAGTAATCAATGAGCATCTTCATTCAAGGAGACATCCATGAATAGTAGCTATAATAAATAATAAAGTCTGCCTTTTATTAGAACATGATTAAGTACTATGCTAAAGAAAAAAGGAGATGATAAAGAGCTTAAAATGTTTTTCATGTTTACTGCTTCTCTTGTTTTAATGTTTTCATTTGTTTGTAGGAAATAGGGAACTGATTCCTGCAAGATTTTGTTACTTATACCTGGTTAGCAGGAAAATCACTGATGGAAACCAAGGTTCTAATTTTCATTGTGTTGTTTCCTTAATTAATAACTCTTGACTCCTCATAAGGGTCTCAGAGTGTATTATATTTGATTCAGAGCCTTCTATGTGAAAGCTCACACATCATTTTCTGGGTAAATGAAACTTAAGTTTAATTTTTCTTTTTAATAGTAAGAAAAATTAATCTTGTGAAGCTTTAAAAAATGTTCCAGTAGTATAAAGCCATGCCAACTTGCCTGAGAAATAGATATCATTACACTTACCTTCTATGTTGTATTCCCTACAGAGGGAACAATGGAGGAATGAAATACTTCGAAAATGACATTCTGTGTTACTGATGCAAATAGGTCTGTTTCAATTTGCTTTGACTATTGTTTCTTTTAGTTTTGCTACTTGGAGAAGCTTCTGATCGTTCATGGAGTTTGGAACTATTTTCGTGTGACCAAATGCATATTATATTGCTTCTACAAGAACATTGTGTTATATGTGATTGGGGTAAGGAAGAAAATAAACTATTTCATTAAAAAGTTAGATCTTTTTCATGACAACAAATGGCTGTCATTTCTTTATAGTCTAACTTAAAACTAATCCCTAATCCTGATTTAAGTTTTTGCTCACATGAAGTGATTCTATGAGAAATGCTGTGTTAATAAATATGTGTTATGATACCATGGTGAGTTATTGACATAACTATGAAAAAATGTCCTATTGGAAACTGGAATGAATTTCTGCCCATTCAAGATTCTTCAAGGGTTTGTGAAACTAGAATTATTTGAACTTTTTTAGCTGCTCTCCTACTAGGGAGACATCCTAGAAAATTTTTGTCATGAGACTTTTGTTGCCTTTCTAACACTCTGTGGAAGGGTAGGAGAAGGCCTTATTTTTTTCAGATACCCTCTCTTTCCTTTTGTGTGGTTTTATTTTGTTTTGTTTTGTGGGGTCACACCCGATGATGTTCAGGGATTACTTCTGGCTCTGCACTAAAAATCACTTCTGGCAGTAGTGGGGATCATATGGGATGCTAGGGATTAACCCTGGGTCAGCTGTGTGGAAGGCAAATGTCCTAACTGCTGTACTATGGCTCCAGTCTCCCCTTTCGTGTTAATGCTCTTCATAGCATTGGCAACTGAAATGGTGGGGGGGAAAAGTTTTCCACACAATAATAACACATGGAGACATGTATTTACTATATGTGAAACATATATATGCCTTATATCATTTGTTTCACATATGATATCCTCTTCCAGGGCTTCTGGGATTGGCTCCCAGCAGTTACCACTTCTGCTACTCATATCTGGTTCTAATACTCAGTTTGAACACTGATAGAGTTCTATTCACCAAGACCACTTTTACATCATTGAAAATGATTTGAATAAGATGTTTATAATTGTACTTTTCACAAAATACCTAATTTAAAGTGCATTTGTTGCTTCAGAAAAAAACATTCCCTTTTTAAAATTTATTAATTTGTTTTTTGGGGGCCCAAACTAGCAATGATCAAGAATTACTTCTGCCTGTGAAACCAGAAATTGCTTCTGGAAGTGCTTGGGGTCCATATAGGATGCCATGGATTAAGCCAGATTGGCTGTATGCAAGGATATATGAGGTCCTCCATTTTCCATGAGGTCCTCCATTTTCCATATCCGGACTTCCCTCTAGTCAGAACTCCACCAAGCAGACCAGCCTATCACAACCTGGCTCATTGACACCCACCAGGCAGCAGTCTTTTTTTAAATCGGTTCAGGTATGCTGATCCAGATACTCACAGACATGGGGCAGAGCTGCTACTTGCTCTCCCTGTGCCCAGCCACTCACGAGGCACCCAGGAGGGATGGCGGGTTCTAGCCCTGGCCCGCCACCCCAGCAGAGCCTTGCAACAAGCCACATGACCCCCGACTCCATGATGGCCTCCATTTTCCACATCCGGACTTCCCTCTCATCAGAACTCCACCCAGCAGACCAGCCTATCACAGCCCGGCTCATGCGGCAGCAAGTGGCCATGCGGTTAATCAATAAATGCTGGATTTAGTATTGACTACAAGAGTATGCTACCTGCACGGCAGAGCCTGGCAAGCTACCCGTGTTGTATTTGATATGCCAAATACCAGTAACAATTATATACCTCATTCCGGAATGGATTGAGGCTCTTTATGTTCCTGGAGCAAGCAGATGCCCTTGGGCTCTACTTTCATGAGGTAGCACATATGGAGATGTTACTGGGGCCCACTCGAGCAAATGGATGATGAATGGGAAGACAGTCATACAGTGATAGTTTTGTTAAGATTCAGCTGTAGACCTATCTTTCCACATTCTTGGTCAAAGTCAGCCAGCATTTGTGCCACTTGGCTAATGTTTGGTGTTATTAGAATGATGTCAATAGTAAAATAAAATAAAATTAGCTCCACCACTACAATCCAAGATAATCGGATTCCCCAGATATGTAGCTCTTGGTCAGAACTTCAACCATGCACTTGGGCCCAAGTCTTCCACCAAAAGTGGATTGATCTACCTCAAGTCAGTCCCCTTATATATATATATCCAAAAGCAATAATCCTATCTTCAGGGAGGGTCATGTAAACAAAGATCAAAGAATCACCTTCTAGGTGTAGATGTAAGGTGGTGCTGCACTTGTTTCAGGTCTAAACAAATGATTATGCCAGGGACTAGTGCCTTCCTCCAAGATTGTCTCTTATGTCAAAACACTGGAGAGAGAGAGAGAGAGAGAGAGAGAGAGAGGGTTGGCATAAAGAAATACATCTTAATGGATGTATTCATGGGGAAAATCACATCATAATTTCATGGACTTCATGCAATCTAAATGGTACCCACAAGTCCTTCTACCTCTATTTTGTACCAGGGTGATTCTGAGTGTCTTGTCCTCTGTTTACTGAAAGGGTCATGCTTGCCAGCTTGAGGGCAAACTAGTATGATCCCTCCTTTTTTTTGGTTCACACCCGGCAATGCTCAGGGGTTTCTCCTGGCTCTGTACTCAGGAATTATTCCTGGTGGTGCACGGGCAACCATATGGGATGCCGGGGATTTGACCCAGGCCGGGCACAGTCCAGCCGCATGCAAGGCAAATGCCCTACCTGCTGGGCTATCGCTCCGCCCAATCCCTCTTTGATCTTAAACGGTAGTCTCAATGTAGCCAGGGTAGTGGTCTCCTGGTAGATTCTAACTGTCTCAAGCTGGGACCAGTGGGTATTAAGAGGAATTGTGCTCAATCTAGATAACATTGAAATCCACAGTAGAGATTATAATAATATCTCAGAAGTTAGTAATTCTGTATGTGCCATACCCTCCATCAGTGCTTACACAGAGATCTCATTAGCATGAACCCTGGCTAAGGACATACAAATAGCTTAAACTGTAAGTAGATTAAACAACAAAGATCCTAAGCTAGCAAGGCCCCATCATCCAACAGTGTGTAGTGCATAGAGGTTATGAGGAGCAAGAGAGATAGTACACGGGTTAAGGCACTAGCCTTGCACCTGATTTGATCCTTAGTACCACAAATGGTCCCAAGTCTCTGCAAGTGAGTACAGAGCCAGTAGTAAGCCCTGAATACTGCCAAGTATAGCCCAGGACTCTGTTATGGGTCCAAGTACTGATTGAGATACTGCATTGTAATTCCTCCATTGTGTCACTCAATAAATTCTGTTATGGGTGCAGGGATTGATTGAAATATTGTATTATAGTTTCTATTTTCTCCCACAAGGTAGAGCCTGGCAAGCTACCTGTGTCATATTTAATATGCCAAAAACCAGTAACAATTATAGACCTGAAGGAATGATTTGAGGGCTCTTCCTGTTCCTGGAGTGAACAGATGCCCTTGGGCTACACTAGCACACTCCATAGTGGCAGGGCATATGGAGATGTTACTGGTGTTACTGGTGAACAACGGGAAGACACGTGATACAAGTGATAGTCCAAAAAAAATAACAAAAATTACCTTTCCGATTCTTCAATTTAACTGTGGAAATGTATTTTGAATAATACAAATTCATATATAGTTTAAAATTATTTATAGGAGTCCCATAACCTCTTACCTAATTTTCATTAAAGATAATACCTTGTATAACAATAGGGAAATACAACTGAAAAACAGTATTGCCACAACCAACACAGTTAATTTAAATTTTAACAACTCGGTATGTTGGGGGGGTGGAGGGGCTCTATTCACTGTATGTGTATGAATCATTTGACCTTCAGAGCACTCAAGATATAGATCTTCCCCCAAAAAAAAATATTTCTAATTTTTCTATCCACAAGACTTTCATTCATGCTGCTACTCCTTGATGTTCACACACCCCTAGACCTTGCAGTGACTAATACTTCCTTTATTGCTATCTTTTTGTTCACCTATTTGATGAATACAATTTCAGTCCCAGGTGGAAACTACATGCTTAATTTTAAAAGAAACTGCCAAATGATTTTCCAAAGTGAATCTTTCCATTTTTAATTTCATCAGAAATCTTTTATATTGTTCCTCTTGCACTTGTTCCATAGTTCTCTTGTGTGCTGTTCATTCCTTTTCAGATTTTTCCTATCTGTTGTTTCTAGAGGTTTTCTCCATTTCATCTTTCCTCCATCTCAAAAGATTGAGCTCCTCAATCTTTCTCAGCTGCTGTTATTCTGCTGCTCAGATTTTTCTATTCAGTTTTTAGTTAGCTGTTAACTACTATACTCTTCATTTTGTCACTTATGATTGCAGTATAATTTTTTTTCGATCTTTTTTTTTTTTTTTTTTTTTTTGGTGCAGGCAGTGGATGCACTTACTCAAGGAGTGAGGATTCCCTTCAAGTGCTATGCCCAGGGTCTGTCACACAAGAATTTGCTACCTGTTAAGGAATTTCCATATTCTTTCTGTTCATTATTTATTTATTTTTATTTTATTATATCACGTGAGATAGACAATTAAAAAGCTGTTTATGATCGCGTTTCTGTCATATATGTTGTAGCACCCATCTCTGCACCAGTGCACTTTTCCCACCACCAACGTCCCCTGACTCCTTCCCCCACCCTCACCCACTGTGTGCCTCTGTGGGGGCACTTTTCTCTCTCTCTTTCTCTGTACATTATGGTAATACATACACTGAGGAGTTATTATGCATATCCCTTTATCTACTTTCAATACTCAGTTCTAGTATATCAATATCACTTCTAAATATTATTGGTAGACTTAACCCTTCTCTGCCTTACCTAAAATCTGTCCACACACACACACACTTGTGGTAGATACCAACCCTTACATGTCCTCCTAGACCCTGTTTTGCATAGCTTTGGATATTAGTCTCATTATAGATAGATAGAGGGGTAGATAAGTATAGATATTTTATATCCCACAAATGAATGCAGTCATTCTATATCCATCCTTTTCCTTCTGACTAATTTCACTCAGCATGACGATTTCCATGTCCATCCTTTTCTAGGCAAATTTCATAATTTCATTTTTCCTAACATCTGGTACATCTGGTACATTTGCTAACAATGGTATATCTGCACTATGTATATGTACCATTGTTCCTTTAAAAAAATTATTATACCATGTGAGATATACCATTACAAGGATGTTCGTGAAATGGGTCTCTGCCATACAGTGTTCCAGCACCCATCCCTCCACCAGTGCCTCATTCCTACCACCCACATCCCAAACACTCCCCCACCTAACCCCAGCCTGCCCCTATTGCAGGCACATTTTCTTTCTCTTTTCTCTCTATCTCTGTCCCTGTATTTTTCTCTCTCTCTCTTCTCTTACACTTTGTGGCTTGCCCTATAGATATTAATGGTTTATGATGTCTCTATGTGCATATTCAATAGTGAGTTCTAGAGTGACATAATTCTCCATTCCCCATAAACTCTCTAGTTTGTTGAAACTAGAATGATCATTACAGTGTATAAATGTGAAAGATCCTGGGAAGGAACTGGTCCTAAAATCCATTATTGTCTAAGATTATTGCATGGCCGCTCTGCAATCATGCACCAACACAGCTGTGGGTCTGAAATGTCTCTCTTCTGGCTGTTTGCTGTGGTGGCTGGGAGCTTCGTAGCCACACCCACCAGCGTGGAGTCTGGGGAATGGGCGGAGGAGCCCAAATCCCCACTCAAAGTTCAGCCAGCGTAGTCCCTGCATACTGAGTGAGCCCTAGGAGCTATGTAGGACAAGGCCAGGGCTGGCCAAGACTTTTACCGTCCTCTGGAACTCCCTGGGCCGCTCCACCTGAGGCCAAGTTGCGCAGCTGTATACCATTGTTTCCTTATCTATTCTTCTGTTCTCAGTTACTCAGGTTGTTTCCAGATTCTGACTATTGTGAATAGTGCTGCAATGAATATAGAAGTGCAAATGGTGTTTCTGCTGTGTGTTTTTGAACCCCAGGGTATGTTTACAGGAGTAGCAGGTTGGGTCAAATGGGAGCTCAATTTCTAGCTTTGAGAGGTATTTCCATACTGCTGTCCAAGAAAACTGGATGAGTCAGCATTTCCACCAGCAATGGATGAGAGTCCCTTTTCCCCGTATCCACACCAGCACTGATTGTTCTTGCTCCTTTGGACGTTTGCCAGTTTTACTGGTGTGAGATGATATCTCATTGTTGTTTTGATTTGAATTTACCTTATGATTAATGATGATAAACATTTTTTCATATGCCTTTTGGTCATTCTAATTTCTTCTTTGAGGACATTTCTTTTCTTCTCCCCCGTTTTTCAATGGGGTTGGAATTTTTTTTCTTGAAAAGTTCTACAAGTGCCTTGAATATCTTGGATGTTAGCCCCTTATCAGATGGGTATTGGGTAAATATTCTTCCCTAATCTGTGTCTGTCTTTGTATCTGGTCTCAGTTTTTTTTGAAGTGCAGAAGCTTTTTAGTTTCATATAGTCCCATATGTTAAACTTTGCTTCCACTTGGTTTGTCTGTGGTATTTCATCTTTGAAGATGCCTTTAGCTTCAATGTCGTGGAGGGGTTTGCCTATGTTTTCTTCAATGTACCTTATAGATTCAGGTCTGATGTTATGAAATCTTAAATCCATTTTGATCTGACTTTTGTGCATGGCATTAAAGAGATGTCTACATGTTTTTTTTTGCATGTAACTGCCCAGTTTTCCAAGCACCACTTGTTGAAGAGATTTTTCTTGCTCCACTTAATATTTTTTTTCTCCTTTATAAAAAATAAAATAATCATATATTTGAGTGTGTACCAGGATACACACTGTAATTCTATGGTCTATAGGGTTGTGTCTATTCCAAAACCATGTCATTTTAATTATTACTGCTTTATAGCAAGTTTTAAGTTGGGGAAGATTCCCAAGGATAGTTTTAGTTCTTTGTGGGGGTTATTTTTCCATAAAAAAAGGACTGTTTTTTTGAAACATGAGGACTGTTTCATCAATTTTTTTTAAATGTCATGGGTATTCTTACAAGGAATGTGTTGAATCTGTATAATGCTTTAGGTGTTTTTGCTGTTTTGACAATGTTAATTCCCTCAATACATGAGCAAGGGATGTGTCTCCATTTTCTTATGTCCTCTTTGAGTTCTTGAAGCAGCGTTTTGTAGTACATACAGGTCCTTTACATTCGTAGGCAATCTGTTTCCATGTGCATTGTAGAAAAATGTGTATTCAACTTTGGGGTGATGAAAAGCCCTGAATACATCTACAACAAGCCCTCTCTCTTCCATTACTTCCTTCAGGACCAGTATTTCCTTGGTGAGTTTCAGCCTAGTTGATTTATCAAGAGGTGACAAAGGCAGTTTTGAAGTCTCCAACTACAATTGTGTTGCTATCATTGTCTGCCTTGAAGTCTACTAGCAGTTGTTTTTAGTATTTTTCTTGCCCCTTTTTGTTGCATGTATGTTTAGGAGTGTAATTTCTTCACAATATGCATATACCTTTATTATTAAGAAATGGCCTTCTAAGATTTTTCAGTCTGAAATCTATGTTGTTGCATACTACTATGGCCACCCCCACCTTTTCTAGAGGAGTTGTTTATGTGAAGAATTATTTTCCTGCCTTTTACATTGAGTCTGCATTTGCTCTGACTGTTCAAATGCATTTCTTGTAGGCGGCAAAACATTGGGCTCCAGTTTTCTTTTTTTTTTTTAATCCATTTTGTGATTCTGTGTTTCTTAACTGGTGCATTTGCTACATTGACATCGAAAGAGATTATTGTCATGAATTTTTGTGCCATTTTTCTGCATAAGTTAGTTGTGCTTTGGGAGTTTGTCTTGTCTTACAGTAGTTCCTTCGGGACCTTCTTTTAAAGTTAGTTTTGAATCTATGAAGTTCCTAAGCTGTTGTTTATCCATGAAGTTGTGTATCTTTCCTTCAAATCTGAATGTGAGTCTAGTCAGGTAAAGAATTCTTAGTGAGGCCTTCATTTCATTGAGTTTTTCACTATATCCCACCACTGTCATCAGGCTCAGAGGGTTTCATCTGATAGGTCTGCTGTAAATGGAAAGACGCTCCTTTGTATGAAATTTCCTTCTTTAATCTTACTACTTCCATTTTTGTGTCTCTAAAATTTGTCCTTCTGATTAGTATATGTCTTGCAGTCTTTATTTTTTTCTCAGATTATCTTTTAGCTTGTACCCTTCAGGCTTCTTGGATCTGGATGCCTGCATCCTTCTGCTCTGGGAACTTTTCAGTCAGTAATGTCTCTAGCTATTCCTACCTCCTTGTGGTTGCTCCCTGCACTTCTGGTACTTGAATGATTCTTATGTCGTTCCTCTTGAATGCATTCCCACTTTCTGGATTTCCAGAACATAGTGGTTTTCTACTGCCAAGCCCAGACACACCACCACTGCACCTACAGAAAACACTTATTTCATTCACATTTATCTCAGACTTCTATTTGAGCTTGTCCTATGCATACACTGAATAATCTATTATATATTGCTTGTTAGAGCTACTTCTCTAAATAAAGTTGATGAATATGGTCTTAGACAAAAGTCATCTTAAATCTCCATTGTGCCATTTGAGCCCACTGTATAGGAAATTGTCAATATGTTCCCACAGACCACACATCGTGTCCACACACTTGTATTTTTATGAAATGTGATGGGATGCCTGTTAGATATCAGTTATGTCTGATAACCTTGCTTATGGAGCTGCTGCTCACTCGCCCTATATTCTCTAATTTAACAATTTTATTTTAGTGATCTTTTCTTTAACTATTCAGAAGCGTCTTGTTTGATATAGTTCCATTTTTCTTTATTTTTTCTTTTATTTCTCTTATGTTTGAAGTTTAGTCTCAAATACATCTATAAAGATATTAAAGATCTTATAATTTATGTTTTATTTTAAATGTTTTTAAATTAGGTCTTATATTCAAGACTTTAAACCACTTCAAATTAATTTTTGTAAGGTGTTAGAGGATTAATTTCATTCTTTTCTATGTGGGTTTCCAGTTTTGCTAACACCATTTATAGAAGAAACTTTAGTTGTTCCAGCCCATGTTTTTGACTCTTTTATCATAAATTGCTTGTCCAAATGTGTGATTTTATTCTAGATTCTCTATTCTATTCTATTTTGATTGCCTTACTGTGCTGTTTTAATTACTGTCGCTTCATAGTATAGTGTGAAATTGGGAATATTAAATTCCATTTTGCTAGTACTACCTGGTCCTAGCTACTAACCCTGGGAAATGAGACTAGATTTTAAGTATTTTGTGTCTTTCTTCACCTGGAGTATATCATATCCAAAGTATTTAATATTGCTATGTACAGATGATTCTTATTTTTTTTTAACCAATTAAACCATCAAAATACTTCTGAGCTTGAATTTTACTTTCTAAATATATTTTGTTTTCAAATCTAACTCATTTTAGGAAATATTTGAGGCATATTTTAAGATTAGTTATGTCTTATAACCTTGCTTAAGGAACAAAATATTCCTTCTCAATGAATCAATAGATACTGCAAGGTTTATTTTTGTATATTGCTTTAGAAGTTGAAATTCCTATTGAAAAACAAGGTTTGGAGAGACTCTTCATGGTTCACACAATTGTGAGAGTTAGGAAGATATAGAACTGGGTTGTAAACACTGATATTTCTGACCGCAGGTTGTATGCATGTAAATACTAGATATCATAGTTGCAAAGATAGAATTGAGGTTTCTGTCTACAGAAATTATTTTTTACTTTGTGGTGTTAGTTCTCTGTAGAGTTCTATGATTAAGGAGACATTTTATTTTATTTTATTTTTTAATTTAATATTTTTATTATACCACCATGAGATATACAATTACAAAGATGTTCATATTTGGGTTACAGTCATACAGTGTTCCAGCACCCATCCCCTCCACCAGTGCCCATTTCCCACCACCAATGTCTCCAATTCCCTCCCCCTCCCCAGCCTGCCTCTATGGCAGGTTTAATGTCTGTTTCTCTTTCTCTATCTCTCTTTCTAAGGAGACATTTTAACTCAGCACCCTGAATATATATGCTGGTAGGTATGGGTTGTGGCTCTTCCAGGTTTGAGTCTCAGCTGTTTAACTGCCTCAATGAATATCTCAACCTCTGATCTTAGTTGCCATGACTCATAAATACATGTGAGAGTAGTAGTTGTCATCACCATCACCATCATCATCATCATCATAACTTCTATCACTTTTCTTCCTGTTGTTTGTTGATTTGCTCGAGTGGGTGCCAGTAACATCTCCATTCATTGGAAATGAGGTCCGTTATTGTTACTGTTTTTGGCATATCGAATATACCATGGGTAGCTTGCCAGGCTCTGCCATGGCTCTGGATTTATCCCAGGGGGCCCAGTCTGCTGTCAGGCTAGAAGCATTCTCGCTTTCCTTCCTTTTCTCTTCCTCAGTGGATAGAGTGGTTTGTAATAGGACAGGTCTTCAGGTCCATTGAGTATTGGAAGAGGGCAGTGGGGTTCATGAAACGGTCCAGGATGGGATTTAGAGTTTAGGTTGGAGTTTAGGTTTATGGGCTAATCTGGTATATTTCTGTTCTTACATTGATCATCTGAATTTCTGGAACGGTTGGTTTCTACTGATTTGATTTACGTGAGTAACCATGACTCTCTTAAGGTATCCAAATAATAATTATTATAATAATAATAATTATTATAAATAATAATTATTATTATTTGTGCAAGGATTATATACAGCACAAGAACTTTTGGGCTGGTAGAGAGAACAGGGGTCAGAGATATATTCATGTGTCCCAGGTTCGACCCCCCAAAACCTATGGCCCCTGAGCACATCCGAGGTGTCCCTGGTGAATCCTAACATCACAGGCCCAAGCAACGTTGCAATCATGGGTCCTAATAGTGAACCATTTGATAACACTGTGAGTGACTCGGAGCCTTCTGCTCACTTCTTTTGAGACATCCTCCTACCCCTGCAAAATTAAATAAAATAACATCATACTACCAAGTATATGACAAGTTAATAGTATATTTTACCTATTGATTGAGTCAAATGTCCTAAGAAAAGATATTTGTGATTACTGTACCCATATATAACAAAATCATTCCTATTATTTATCTGAAAGTGGTCATACTTGGCAAGAAAGTAGTATTTTGGCATAAAATAATGTTTAAAGTAGATCTTTTAAAAAACCAGTAACATGATATTTAAAGTTCATGTTTTTGAAGGACAATTATATGGCCTCCCTAGTAATTATTTTCTAGTAGTTCTGTCAGTGAGTATTCCATCCTTTGTCTTTTTTGATATCTGTATATATTTGAAATATATCAACCTTTAATATAGAAATATATTTAGATCAATACCAATATAATACCTCATTTGATTTTCTTCTCTTCAGCTTTGGTTTACCTTTCTCAATGGATTTTCTGGGCAGGCTGTATTTGAACGTTGGTGTATCAGCTTGTACAATGTGGTAAGCATTCTCCATCTTTCTGATACATGTGGGACTTCATTAATGTTCCTTCCTCTGTTTATATCTGGGAAGTAATGTTTATATCTAAGTCAGTAGTGTATACACATAGCTGGTAGCACAAATACAATTTTAGGGCTTTTGTTGTAACAAATCATATAGAAACATTAACTTTTCACAGGTATGTTCAATCACAGCAGATTAAATAGTCTGTTCCATAATACATATAATTAATCTTTATTAAATTTGTTTATAATTTCATGTCTTTATTATAAAAGACATCCAGAAGAATGTCATTATGGAAACATATGATGACATATCTGTGCTAAATGATAAATTTTTAAATAAATTACTTTAATGATCACTATACAACACTTTTGTGGAATTTTCTAAAACTAAATAATTCCATACTTAGCTTATTCTAAATTCAAAACACAAAAGAAAATTAAACATTATGGTAAATGGTTTGCTAACTGCATAATATTTAAATTTATATTTTATTTTTCTTGTATTATTATTCTAAGAACTATAAAGCTTGGGAAATCTAGCATTCATTATAACCAGACTCTCAGGATTATGACACTCTCCTAAACTGAATTCTTGTAATCAATGATCCAACTCCTAAAATTCTGCCTTCTAGGAATTCAAATTGTGAAACATACCATAACAAAAGCCACTGGGCAGCAGTTACTTAGTGTTCAGTAATACAGAAATATCTCCTGCTGTGCATACTGACAGCTGTGTACACTGTTGGTTTTCAACTGCTGGTTCACAAAAATATTGCCACTTAACACATGGTCCCCTAACTCTTGCAGTAGAGTGGAACAGGACAGTCCTCACAAAATACTATTAAAAACACTAGTTTTTATTTATGCCTTGGTGTCAACAAAATATTTATCCAATTCAGTATTTGACCACAAATATAAAAGACTAGGAAGTCTTTTGGAGAGGAGGGTATACCTGGTGATGTTCAGGGGTTACTCCTGGCTCTGCACTAAGGGATCACTCCTAGCGGGGCCCAGGGAACCATATGGGATGCTGGGGTTCAAACTCAGATGAGCTACGTATGCTATCACTCTAGCCCCAAAGAAGTCTTTTGGATAGTACTTCTCAGTTTCTAGTGAACAGGTAAGCACTACTGTATTCCTGAGCTCTATTTTTACCTCCTTTTGTATCTTCACTTTCCTCTCCCCTCCTTCACTTCCTTAGTGTTTACTTATCCACTTTTATCTTATAATATATTGACTATTTTAATATGGTTTTCTCAGTGATAGGGTCTAGAACTTTAAAAAAAATCATTACTATGGATTTGGGGGTGCACCTGGTGGTGTTCAGGCTTACTCCTGGCTTTGCACTCAGGGGGTCACTCCTTGCAGGCACTGGGAGTCATAGAGTGCCAGGGATTGAACCCAGAGTGGCCACATGCAAGACAAGCTCTCTACCTGCTGTACTATCACTTTGGCACTTTGGCTCACGCAGAACTCTTTAAAGAGTCATGCATCTTTCATTTAATACGGCTGTTGGCAAATTAACTGTTTAGTAAGTATTCAAAGAGCAAATGAATGGAAGAGTTGACAGTCTTTTTTCTGATGAAAAGAATCAAAAATATAAAATTATTATAATTTAAAAAATCAATCTAGCATCTACTTTACAGTATTTACTGACAACTACCATGTGACAAATGCTGTGGATAAACTATCTTATAAAATAACTGATTCTGTTTTTTAAAAATTTCATTTTAGGTGCGATGATTTACAAAGCTGACAATTATTGAGTTTCAGGTGTACATTTCTCTAACTCCAATTTCTACTACCAGTTTCAACTTCCTTCCAACAGTGTTCCCAGGTTCACTCTTCCATTTAGCACCTCCTTAAAAAGCAAATTTTTAACTTTAATTATTATAGTTTAGGTTCCATTTTATAGTCATTTATCTTAGTAGTTTACATATACACATATTTCTCACATCCAATTCCAAATTCCTTTGCCTCTATGTCACCTTCAGACCACTTCTTACTTCCACCCTACTTTTCACTTCTCCCAAGGCATTTTCATTTCTATAATCTATATTTAAGGGTTTTGCCATCTTTGATAGCTTCCATTCCCTTGTCATGTTATTATATATACCACAGATAAGAGAGGCAATTTAACATCTGTCCTTTTTCTGACTTGTTTAATTTAAAATGCTGTCTTCCAGTTCTGTCTAAGTCACTGTGGGTTGCGTGATTTTATCATTCTTTGCAGCTATATAGTATTCTATTGTAAAACTATTGGCCATTTGAGGGATATAGGTGTCATTTGTGTTAGATTTGTTGGAATATATTATGAATAGTATTTAAATTTTCAGATAATATATTAACTTCATGCTTACTAAGCAGAAGAAAATGTTCATTTTATGCTCATCACTTGTATCATTTGTTTTCCTGTTATTCATCAATTTGCATGAGCGGGTGCCAGTAACATCTCCATTCATTGGGGATGAAATCCATTATTGTTACTGTTTTTGGCATATCAAATACACCACGGTAGCTTGCCAGAGCTGCTATGGCTCTGGGTTCATCCTAGGGGGCCAGTCTTTTTCTTTTTCTTTGTCAGACCATCAACCATCCAGGGCCCATGGGGCAGATCCCTGTGTGTAGACAAGGCTGTCTCCTGTCTGCCACCTGCCGACACAGCCACACATGCAACACCTCGAGGGGCAGGGTTTATACCCATAAAACTAGATTTATACATTGACAAGCTATTCAATCAATATTGAATAAATAAGAAAGCTAAGTCCCATATGGTAGAATTTGCTTGAATCGATCTGAAGCCATTGTAGATTTTGTATATGACATTTGTTTTATTTTATTTTATTATTATTTTTTTTTTGCTTTTTGGGTCACACCCAGCAATGTTCAGGGGCTAGGGGCTACTCCTGGCTCTTCACTCAGGAATTATTCCTGGCAGTACTTGGGGGACCATATGGAATGCCAGGGATCGAACTTGGGTAGGCTGCATGCAAGGCAAATGCCCTACCCACTGGACTATCGCTCCGGCCCCATGACATTTATTTTTAAATAGTTTAATATTCACCTTAGATCCACAAATAGTACTATGCAATTTTAATCACCTTCACCTAAACTTGTATATTTATAATCATAATACATCATCAACTAAGAAATTGGCATAAGTATAAGTACCTTAGCTCAAATATACATTTAAAGCTCTTTCTTTTCTTTTCTCTCTTTCTCTCCCTCTTTCTCTCTTTCTCTCATTTTGGGACCACACACAGTGGTGCTCAGGACTGACTCCTTCCTCTGCATTTAGGAAGCACTCCTAACAGGTTTGGGGTACCATATGGGATCCCAGATGTCAAACTAGAGTCTAGCTATTCAAGCTCTTTCTTTAAAAATTAGAGTTATCAAGTATTTTAATATATTATAGCTTTGTACATGCAATTCAACTACAACCTGCCCATGACCAGAATACCATGATTCCTCCACTGTTCACCTAAAGTCCATTTCTACTTCACTGCCCACCTCACACACCCACATGCATCTCCTACTCCAGAGATCAATTGTAGGGTTGCTTCCTTGAGGTGTGTCTCATACCTGGCATGTGTCTTTATACTCTGCATATAAATGAGATCAGATGGTATTTGTCTCTTTCTGACTAACTTCACTTAGCAGGAACAGTTGTCCAATGTAATGGAACCTTTTATTATTTGTAGATCTTTACTTCATTGCCACCTTTGAGCCTGGGAATCTTTGAAAAGTGTTGCAGTCAACAGAAATTGCTCAAGTATCCACAACTCTACAAAATTTCTCAGAAAGCACAAATTTTCAATACAAAGGTAAATACCAAACTTGTTGCAAGGCTTTGTATCTCTATTTCAAAGGAACCATTGGAAAGGACCCATTCTTATATAAAATGTTAAAAAAAACAAGAGTGCATAAATGAGTCATCACTTCCCTTTTGTCTTTAGTTTATTCAGAAAATTCAAACTTACATTATGTAGGAGAGACAAACCTTGAGATAAAAGAAAGCAAGGCACCAGGTACAGTCTCAGAGACATCATACCTTTGGGAGATGCAGTACATGAGTTGTGTTGAAAACAATAAAAGGGTGACTTAGTTCTAGCATTATTATGTTGGAAAGGATTCTTCCAGGGATCATAGGATATGGCATTTACTGAGATTGTTAAAAGGATTTAGCATACTGATAGTAAACCTAACCACAACTCTGTTGTTTCTAAAGCTTTTCAAATTATAGATACATAGAAACATCATCCTTATAAATGTATGAGGATTGCTCCAAGTTTCAAAATATAATTTGTCTTTTTTAAAATTTGATCTTCACTTTAAAATAACATAATAGATCAAGTATATACAATGTTCATAACTTCACTGATACTGATGGTCTTCAACTGTTCTATCAGTTCACTTGATCACTTGACATCCCATTATTTATCGATTTGCTCGAGCGGGTGCCAGTAACATTTCCATTTGACCCTATCACGTGCCAGTGTAGCCCAATGGCATCTGGTTGATTCAAGACTATGAAGAGCCTCAAACTGATCGTTCAGGGTCTTTACAAGGAAGTCTGACCATCTTGTAGGTGGGCAGCCACGTGATCTTTTGGCATCCCGTGGGATCAACAAACAGCTCTAGTAACAGCTCTAGTCCAAAGGTCATCTCCAAATCGCATTACATGTCCAGCCCATCTGATTTTCAATGCCTTGGCAAACGTGATAGCATCCCTGGCTCTGGAACATTGACAGAGGTCAGAACTCTGGATTCCTTCTCTCACTTGAGTGAGGCATGATATTCCAAACATAGCTCTTTCAATTCCTCTTTGGGAGACATGAATAGCATTCTCATCCTGCTTTCCTAAGGCCCAGGTCTCTGAGGCATATGTTAATGCAGGGAGAACAGTGGAGTCAAAGAGATGTGCCCAGAGCTGGATGTTCTTTGTCCTTTTAGATATTTCTTCAATTCTCTTGAAGGCATTCCATGCCACTCTCTTCCTCCTGCACAGCTCAGGTTTTACGTCGTTCATCATGTTGAGTTCTCCACCTAGGTACACATAACTGCTGCATTCAGAGATGTTTATTCCATTGAGAGTGAATGGGGCTTCTGGAACTAGTTCATTTTTCATGAACATAGTTTTGTTGAGATTCAGCTGTAGACCTATCTTTCCACATTCTCGTTCAAAGTCAACCAGCATTTGTGCCGCTTGGCTAATGTTTAGTGTTATTAGAACGATGTCATCAACGAAGCGGAGGTGGTGTAGTTGCCGACCATCTATCTTCACTCCCATTCCTTCCCATTCTAATTGTCGCATAACGTTCTTGAGGGTGGTGCTGAAGAGTTTTGGTGAAATGGTATCACCCTGCTGAAACCCCCTTTGGACATCAATGATCACTTCTTTGTAGAATGGTGAGATCCTGGTGGTGAATCCGTAATACAGCTCACAAAGGATCTTGATGTATTGGGTTTGAACACCCTGTTTGGCTAGGGCTTCGACGACTGCTTCAGTCTCCACAGAATCAAAGGTTTTCTGTATATCAATGAATTGAGACAGAGCGGCATCTTGTACTCCCTACAAACCTCAATGAGTTTGGCTAGTGTGTGGATATGGTCGATTGTGCTGAATCCTTTCCAGAAGCCAGCTTGCTTGCATGGTTGTCCTTCATCTAGTGTTCTGCCAATCCTGTTCAGGATGACTCGTGTAAACAGCTTGTAGATGACAGACAACAGGCAGATGGGGCTATAGTTGCCGATGTCGTGAATGTCTCCCTTCTTGAACAGCAGAACTGTCATGCTGGTTTTCCATTGGGAGGGCACCTTTTATTCGGACAGGTAGCATGTGAATGCCCTGTACTGATGCTAATAATGCCAGTCATAACTGTGGATGTATCTTCCATTCCCTTTGACATTGTAGTAGTTTTACCTCTTATATTTTGAAGTTATTACTGAACAAATGTAAATGACCCAGCATTATTGGTAAGATTATTTATTGGAAATCTACTTTGTATGATGATATAATCTTTTCAGTATTTTTAATAAAAAAATAGTGCATTGTTGGAGTACACACTTTAGTCAGGGCTGCTCAAAGCTTCTGCATCTTACCTGGAGCTATCTCCTGCAGGCCACATTGTAGATGACAGGAAAACAGTATGGATCTGTGACTCTCTATGTGACAGAGGATTTTATCATGCATTCTATTTTAGCTGTTCAAAGTATTTCCTTTTTCACATATCCCCTGTGGGACTGTGAACAACTCTTACAAATATCTTTCTGACTGCATTGGATCCTCTTTTAAATAAAATAGCCATAATTAAATCAGAGAGAAATGCTGTTTGCCTCCTAGCAAGTGAGCATGGCTCTCAGTAATTCTAAAAGTTACTACAACCCTGAAGTAAAGATAAGGATCTCATGGAAGTTTGGAGAAATACATATCTGGCTGTTGAAAAGGACAGATATAGAATGACTGCATTCATTAATAGGATATAGATACCAGTGTTTCCCAGTATGGGAAATGGTACTGGCAGATTAAAACTCACCACTGAATATACACAAAAGAGACTTAAGTGATAAACTCTAAATATCTGCAGGGCTAGCCACAATGTGTAAAATAAGAGGGAGAGAGATGCAGAGACAGAGAGAGATAGAGAGAGAAAGAGAGGAAACTGGGGTACCTGCTATTAAGGTGGTTGGGGGACGGGAGGGGAGGGGTACATTGGTGGTGGAAATGGGGCACTGGTGGAGGGATGGGTGCTGGAATGCTGTATTACCAAGAACCAATTATGAACACCTTTGTAATTGTATGTTTCACGGTGGTATAATAAAAAAATTTAAAAAAAATAATAAAACCAAAAAAAAAATAAAAATAAATATACACCTTTCCTATTAATCCTAAAATACATTTCATCTCAGATGCCCTTCCCCTATCTCTACAAAGTGCCTACAGGAAAGATGAAGATGAGACCTTGGTGAGGGCAAATTAGCATTACAATACCTAGGCCAGGTGAGCTTTCTAGATTCACAAACCTGAATGTGATTTTCATGAATTGACTCTGAATGAGATCTGGTCTTGTGGGCTGGGTCAGGCCAATAGGGATATAAAAGAAGAAGCTTCCTTCCTTTCTCTCTCTGCTGGCTCCTCTCTCTGCTGGCTCTTCTCTCTGCTGGCTCCTCTCTCTGCTGGCTCCGCTCTGTGCCCATTTGGATTCCATTCTGTCTGCTTGCTGTTTGGGCCCAAGCACATGTTTCACGGTTCAGTGGCCATCTTGGCCTAGGATTCTAAACCCACCACATGACCTTGGATCCTGTTAGGAACTGAAAGTATGGGGCTTTCCTGATATTGGATTGTACTGACAGAACCTGTCTGAGTAAAAAAAGCCTTTTGGAACTTTGCTCGATTCACTAGTCTTTGTCTATCTGCCAGAAAGGGATTTGATCCTGCTTGGAGATACTGCCAGAGGAACGAAAGTGAAAGTGTTCCCCAACAGTGCACCAGGGGTCACAATGATAGCATAATTTAGGTACCTAGCAATGTGCAAGGCAAATGGGTAATTTGCCTTGCACATTGCTGATCTGGTTAGGCCATAGGTCCCTGCCAAGAGTGATCCCAGAATGCAGAACCAGAGTAAGCCTGAGCACTGCAGGTATGTCCCTCAAACAAATTAAATAAAATAGTGTTTCAATGCTGTCTTTTCTCATCCTTTTAATTTGTTTTTAAATTTAAAAAAACGTATTTCAGGGAGAAGATAATTGCCTGCCACAGTGGCAGATATGGGGCGGGTAGGAGGGAAACTGGGAACATTGTGGTGGGAAATGTACATTGTGAAGGGATGGGTGTTGGAACATTATGTAATGGAATCCAACCATGAACAACTTTGTCACTGTGTGTCTCATTGTGATTCAATAAAAATTTTATAAATGTGTATTTCAGAACCTGAGAGTGCAGCAGGTAGTGTGTTTGCCTTGCACGTGGCCAACCCAGGTCCAATCCCTGGCACTATATATGGCCTTTTAAGCCAGGCAACAGTAATCCCTGAGTCAAGAGCAAGAGTTAACCCTGAAACTGCTGAGAGTGGCCACCAAACTGAAATATATATGATTATGTCCTTCTCATGTTGTATGCAGAATTGCGTAATTATCCGATTTGATAATACCTGATTATTAAAGAGTATTTAAGGCATTTAATTTAAACCATTTATAAATATAGTTAGGTTTAAATTTACCCAGCTCTGTGTACATGTTTTAGTTGGTTTTTTTTCTTTTTTAAGTCCCATACAGCAGACTTTAGAGTTTACTCCTAGTTCTGTGTTCAGGAATCACTCCTGATGGTGCTCAGAGGATCTAACATTTGTCAGTTGTGTACAAGGCAACCAATTGTCAGCCATGTGCAAGGCAACCAATTTAATATTTCTCTGTCCCATTTCTATAAATTTTCATTTGTCAAACTTTATTGAATATTCGTCTTTGTCTTTTTGCATATTCTTTCTTGCTTTCATCTAGGGTAAAGCATTTTTTCAATTGTTTTGTTTTCAAGATTACTTATGCAATGTTTATCTGCCATTGATTAAATTTTCTTCTAAAATGTTGAATCTGTACTCTTTTGTGATTGTTTGTTTTGGGTTTTTGATGCACACTGGTCAATGCTCAACTCCTGGCTCTGCACTCCGGAATTGCTCCTGGTGATGCTCAGGGAACCATATGGGATTGAATCTGGCTTAGTCAGTGCAAGGCAAACACCATACCCGCTGTTTTATTGCTCCAGCCCAAACCTGTACTTTCATCTTATCTAATTGTTTTCTTACTCAATATGTACAATTTTATTCTATTTATATATCTTTACATTTTTGAATTCCCATCTTTACTTCTTGACATTATAACTGACACTATACTTGTCTGCAAAATCTTATGTAATTGCTCTACAATAAATTTGGATTGAATTATATGCCTCCTCATTTGGGCTGGTATTTTTTCTGCTTCTTTGTATGCCTGATACTATAAATTGTATAACAGATAGCATCGATTTTTCCACAGTGAGTGCTGGATTTTTTTTTTCAATTACTCTAAATTCTTGAGTTTTGTTCTAGAATACCAAAAATCATTGGAAGCAACTTGAACTTTTGGGATCCGTCTTTAAAGGCATGTTAGTAAGAATAGGAACAGCATTGCACACAGAGATAATTTTTCTCCATTTCTGAGATAAAAAATTTCTGTGTGCCCTACCCAATATTCCATGAGCCTTGAAATTTTCCATTCTTGCCTCAGTTCTGTTCTTAAACCAGTTTTTTACTTTTTGCTCTTAAACTGCCTTCTTTCAATAAATTTATGTCCAAAGTCAATTTTCTTTTTTTACTTTTCTTCTCTAATCATATTAGTATGTTTTTCTGGTAAGCCTGAAAACTGACACTTATTTAGAAGTGAGATGATGAAGACTTGTTTTTTTTTAATTATCTACTAATTGATGTTTCTTGATTCGAGAGATTCTTATATTGTTGACTTTTCCCTTTGAAAACTTTGACATGGTCAGTGAAATTTATTAGAACTTGAGTCAGAGTAAGGTGTAATGATCTAAAGTGTATCATAAAATACTATATGAAATTATATTCTAAATGTTTTATAATTAAAATACTTGGGGTTCTGTTTCACTAGATAACTTAAACCTCTTAAATTTTTTGTAATAAATATACTATATTTGAGTTTTATGCACTTATAGTTAGTTTTAAAATATTAATACTATAATTTTATAGTCATTTATTTTAAGGTAGAAAAATGTGACTTAAATCTCCAAGAAAGCATTAATTTTAACGTTTGAAACTTTAAACATTATGATTATAATGCAGTCATTTCAGGTATTCAATATTCCAGCACCAAACCCACCATCAGTATAACATTTCCTCAACCAATGTCCCTAGTTATCCACCTTCCCCCGGCCTGTCTCATTAGTGTGAACAACATAATTTATATTGCTTATTGCAACACTCACCTCATAAAGGTGTTTATAAAATTATTGTCTGAGGATGTCCTGAGCTGCTAGGTGCTAACTGAGGCTTCTGTGCTATTGATTTAGCATACTGAGCTTAGTAGGTTTCCACATAGCTTGCCCATCTAATTCTTTTGAATTTCTTTTTTTTAATTTTTTATTATACCACCGTGAGACATACAATTACAATGGTGTTCATAATTGGTTCTTGGTAATGCAGTATTCCAGCACCCATCCTTCCACCAGTGCCCCATTGTTGGAGGACAGATTTAGCTAATCTGGGAGCTTTGTTGTTTTGCCCACACCCAGCTTAATCTTATTTAAGTCAAGGTTCATTCTAATGAGACCTCTCTTCTATGTAAACACTGCTAGAGGGTGTGGCAGTTACAGAAGTCACCTTGATTGAATAACTTCTGACTTATACATCTACTAAGACTTCTATGTTTCCTAGATTGGGCACAGCTCCTCTTTATACCCACTGCACCCAACGTGGGACAGTTAGAATTTACCAGGAGACTACCACCCTGGCTACGTTGAGACTATAGGAAGACTATAGGAAGGATCATACTAGTTTGCTCTAAGCAGGCAAGAGTGACCCTTTCAGTACACGAGAACAAGATACTCAGAATCACCCTGGTGCAGATAATAATAAGAAGGACCTTGTGGGTACCATCTAGATTACATGAAGCTCATGAAGTTAAGATGTATTACTTTATATCAGCCCTCTCTCTCTCCAGTGTTTTACATAAGAGACAATCTCCTTAGTCCTTGGCATAACCTTTGTTTATACCTGCAGTAAGGTGTGGCACTACACTCTGTTTAGGGTTCTTTGTTGACATGACAACCTCCCGATTGGATTACTTTGGTGTATATAAGGGGCTGACTTGAGGCCCCTTCACCTTTTACCTTTTGCCTTTTGGTTCCTCAGCCTTCAGCTTTTGACTCCTGCGGCTTTTGGCTTTTGGCTTTTGGCCTTTTGGCCTTTTGCTCTTTGGCCTTTTGCTCCTTCTTCTGGGTAGGAGTCAGCTCGGGTGAGATCCTCTCTCTCTTTGGTGGGAGACTTAGGCTCTTTTGTATGGTCTAAGTTCGGACCAGAGCTAGAGTTTGTTCATTATATTGGATTGCTGTGGAAGAGCTTTTGTACTATTAAAAGCCATTTTTGGAACTGCACCGGATTCGTGAGTTTTCATCTGTTCTCCCGGCGTCCTCGGAGGTAGAAGACAACCTCTGTCCTGACACTGTCGGGGACCCGCGCGGCGTTCCCCGACACCCCATTTCCACCACCAATGTACCCCCACCCCCTCCCACCCACTCCCAGGCTGCCTCAATAGCAGGTAGCCCTGTTTCCTCTCTTTCTCTCTCTCTCTGTCTCTGCATCTCTCTCCCTCTTCTTTTACACATTGTGGCTAGCCCTGCAGATATTTAGAGTTTATCACTTACGTCTCTAATATTCAATGGTGAGTTTTAATCTGCCATTACCATTTCCCACATTTAGTAAAATGCTGGTATCTATTTATGTCGTATTAATGAATGCAGTCATTCTATATCTGTCCTTTTCCTTCCGACTAATTTCACTCAGCATGATAGTATCCATGTCCATCCATTTGCAGGTAAATTTCATAATTTCATCTTTTCTGACAGCCGCATAGTATTCCATAGTGTAGATGAACCACAGTTTCTTTAGCCAGTCCTCTGTTCTCGGGCATTTAGGTTGTTTCCAGATTCTAGCTATTGTGAATAGAGCAGAGATGAATAAAGAAGTACAGATAGTGTTTCTGCTATGTGTTTTTCGGTCTCTCGGGTATATTCCCAGGAGTGCTATTGCTGGATCAAATGGGAGCTCAATATCTAGTTTTCGGAGGAATGCCCATATTGTTTTCCAAAAGGGCTGGACCAGTCGGCACTCCCACCAACAGTGGATGAGAGTCCCACTGGGCTGTTAGTACTGTGCAATTTGAACATGTTGCATTGCCGCATACTCAGGAACGGTTGCACTGGGTTGATCCGGTAGCATGACATCTCAGTGGGCCATAAAATGGGGAAGTGGATGTGGGTGGAGCACAGAGCAGGGACTCAGCAATCACCATTCTGAGAACACCCCAGAGATCTGTGGCTGGAGATCCAGCAACTTGGTTAAACTCAGCTGCAGTGTCTTTCCGATCATTTTTTATTTTCGTGGTGACACCTGCAATTTCAGGGTTTATTCCTGACTCTGTGCTCAAGGATCACTCCTGGAAAGTCTTGGAGACCATATAAGATGCAAAGAATCCCCAGAGAAGCTTCTTAGTTTTGCTGTTTTTGCAGCTATGCCTCACAGTGTTACATATTTTTACTTAACTTTTTTTGCTTTGTTTTCTTTAGGAATTTTGGTTTCAATGTGCAAGTGGCTTGATTGACTCATTAATTCTCTTCTGGTTACCCACAAAAATGCTGGAGCATGGTAATGACTTAAGTGTTTCAAATATTCAGAAAAACGTATGCCATTCTCATATACATGTATGTATATATGTATATATTAATGTATCTGTGTGTAAGTTCATAGAAAAGAACTACAGGATACAAAAGAGAATTTAGAAAAAATAAAATAGTCATATAAATATAATATCATTCTAAAGGTTAACATGAAGTTTTTCTAAAAACTAGTTTGGGTCTAATACATCCAGAAGTAGAAAATATATTTATGAAGTATGTTGTATTGTCATGGATTACTGTGTAAAACATGATCATTTTTCTTTAAGCCTATTTAATTTTTATCAGATATTATAAGTGGTATATCTGTTATTGAACATATTTAAACAAAAATAGGTGAGTTGTGTTTCCGTACACTTATTTTATTTAAAAGAACGAATTTGTCATTGCACAAATATTTCCTTAAAAATAAATGAATAATACTTTAAACTACTGACAACAGGTATAGAAAAATAAAACATTTATGAATAGTTACTGCCATTTCCATAGTGGCGGCTCTGTTGATATATTCCCCACCCAAAAAGAAAACATGATTAAAGCTATAAAAATGTATGGTCATGTAATTTTTTCCAAAAGTTTTCCTAAAGACAAAGAAGCTAGAGAAATAAAAACACAATTTAAAGTTATGCCTCAAAATAATCAGGTGCCTGAGAATCAGCTTAACAAAAGAGGTAAAAACTTATATAAAGAAAACTATAACTCACTGTTGAAATAAAAAGGAAGACACAAAGAAATAAAAACACAGGCTCTGTTCATGTATTGGATTGATTAATAACATCAAAATAATGATCCTACTCAAAGCACTATAAAGGTTCAATGTAGTTCCTATTATAAAAGACATTTTTAGTGTTCAGGGATAGATTCCTCTAGTGTACTGTTTCTTTTTCTTGAGGGTATTACCTTCCCTTGGTGTTGAATTTCCTAGTTTTTGTATTAATAAGCCGCCCGCCTGGCCAGCTGCACACCCCAGGGAGGCTACCTGAGGCGGAGTCAGGCCAGTGTGAGAGTTCAAAATGACCGTTTACTTCCGCTTCCTCTCCTAAAAAAGACATTTTTAAAAAGAAGACATAGAACGAATACTGTAAAACTTTATATGGGGTAATAATAACAAATTGAATAACCAAAGCTATCCTAGGAAAACAGATAATGGGAGACCTCATAAAGGAACTCTCATCTACTTCTGGTTGAATGTTGTCTGATTCGACCCCAGTGAAAAACAGTAGGGAGGGATTCTCAATAAATTTAAAATTGATCCAGCATAAAGCCCAGCAATTCCACTTTTTTTTTACTTTTTTGGTTCACATGCAGTGATGCTCAGGGGTCACTCCTGTCTATGCATTCAGGAATTATTCCTGGAAGTGCTTGGGGAACATATGGGGTTCTGGGGACCCAACCTGTGTCATCCGCATTCAGGCAATCACCCTACTCACTTTACTATTGCTCTGGCTCCATAATTCCACTTTTGGATATCTATCCCCAGGACAAATAACATTCATTCAAAAGGACGTATGCACACCATTATTCATTGCAGCACTCAGTATAACAGCTAAGATTTGAAATAACCCAGATGTCCAACAGTGGATCATGAATATGTGGTATATATTCACAATGGAATACAACACAGCTATAAGGAATGATAAAGTCATACAATTTTCTGCAACATGGATGGAATTGGATGATATATTAAATAAAATAAACCAGAAAAAGCACAAACGCAAGATAATATCAATTATAATGTGGCATTGAGAGTAACTGGATGAAGAAATGCAATGGTTTAAAGGGAAGATGCATAGATCACTCTTGGTTCAACAGTATAGGGAGGAAAAGGAAAGAAACAGAGTGAAGGGGAAGGGGGAGAAGAGACAGAATGCAAACATTGGGGGTAGGGATTAAAGGGATTCAAGCACATTGCTGGTGTGGAAGGAATGACAGAGCTAAATATCCAAACTAGTGAGTCAACAACACTGGAATTAAGAGACGCAAACTTTAATAAACAACATAAAAGATGACTTTTAAGATTTGACTGGGACTAGGAGCATAGGAGAGGAAAACTGGGAACATTTGTGGGGGGGAGAAGCTGACACTGGTGGTGGGATCAATATGGAATATTGTATGTCAGAAACCCAACAATGAATAACTAATAACTCAATACTTATTATAGCTTAATAACTTAATTATGTTTTTTTTTCTTTTTGTGTCACACTCGGCGATGCTCAGGGGTTACTCCTGGCTCTGCACTCAGGAATTACTCCTAGAAGTGCTTGGGGACCATATGGGATGCCGGGATCGAACCCGGGTCGGCTGCATGCAAGGCAAATGCCTTACCCACTGGACTATCACTCCAGCCCCTTAATTATGGTTTTTGATAAAACAAAATTTGATGGAAAAAGAAGGTGGGGGTCTTCTTTTTCCAATTTAAATTGTGCTATAAACTATTAATCAAGTCAGGAAGATACTGGAATAAGGACAGACTCATAGACCAACGGAATAGTCTTGAGAAACCAGAGAGAGCCTTATGTACATGGTCAGATAATCTTCAACAAAGAAGCTTAGCCTATGAAGTGGAGTATTGGGGAACGCTACTGGGGCTCCCAAAAAGATCAAGGAGCTGGTTCTTTCCTACCTCAAAGCAGGCAGTGGAAGGATGAAACTCAAGAGCTCAGCACAGTTTCCAAAAAGCTTTACTCACACAAATTCTATCAGTACAATCCAAGGACAGGAAGACAAAAACTTCCAATTTCTAGCCTACCCAGACCACGTGCTTGGATCAGGATTCTTAAGTCAAGATGACTGCTGGATCCTGAATCATGTGCTCCAGTTAGGAGTTCAGACCCAAACTGGAAGATGGCACCTTCTTCCTATTTGCTTCTTTTATTGTCAGAAGCCCAACAAGGACTTCCAGTCTAGCCCATGGTGGGCTGGGCCTCCTAGGGTCAAAGGCCTAGCTATTTACTTTAAGAGTTCAGGACCCACCTTTCTGCATGAGCCCAAAAGACTGTATATAAATGCAGATCTTCAGGTGAGCTCTGGGCCCTTAATAAATGCTAATATGCCAGAGCTGATTTCCTGCTCTACAAAATTCCCTTGCAAAGAGGGGAGAGGAACACATCTCTGAACCAAGAAGCAGTTCAGGATATAATTTATAGATGAAAGCATAATATTTCACTTTATGAATACATATTG
>JAJIBD010013698.1:0-40071 GCA_021461705.1 Cryptotis parvus | reverse complement strand
CAGGTACCTCTAGCCTGTAGGTAATCTCTATGCTGTTCCCAGACAGCTCTTTCTTTTCTGAGCTCCAGACAAACATACCAGAAGGCAAGTGATACTGGAGAGAGTGCAATGGGTGAAGAGTTTGCCTTGCACTTAGCCGACCCAGGTTCTATAGCAAGAACCCCATATGGTTCCCCAGCACTGACAGGAAGTGATTCCTGAGTGCACAGCCAGGAGTAAGCTCTAGGCATTGCCAGGTGTTGTGACCAAACACAAGCAAGCAAACAAAATAAAAAGTGGGCAAGAGGTCCAGCCAGCACTGGAGAAAGAAGTTGGGATTAATAACACTTCCTCCTGAGTATAGATGTATTCTAGAATGTTCCTGGAGGCTAAATACAGTGTGTATATCGTGGGGGGGGTGGATTGGATGGAGAGGGTAAAGAGTGCTTTATCAGTGTAGTGGGGGAAACATTTTGAGCTCTTAGTTAGGGGTTCACTTGCAGCTCCAGTGCTAAAGGCGGTGGGGGTGGAGAGAAACTGCCAATGATAAAAACAAAACTTTATAACAAAACAATGAGAAAATGTCCTTAGCTGATCTCTGACAGGCAAAACAGTGTCTAAGCATACAGGCATCCTACCCTGAGAGGGAAATAGTTCAAAGGAACTCTCCTCTCTCTGCAATGCATCTGTATCTCTAGAGCATTCTGGTGATTTGCGGAGAAGGCAAGGTACTGTTAGAGATGAAAAAAATTATATTTTTCTTCCTCTGAAATAATGTTCGGTAAGCTTTTTAGGGTACATGCTTTCTAGGATTTTTCCATATTTTCAAGCCACTGTCTTCCATTTACATTATTTTCAATATTATTTCTCTACTAATTATTATTATCTGGAAGGGGACATCAACTTCTGCCATGATATTCGCTGGTAATGAGAACTTTATAAAAAGCTGACTGAATCAATGTTTAACTTTATATCTTTCTAAACAGCAAATAAAAAAATCAACCCCTTCACCACCACCTCCTCCAAAAAACAAATAAAACCACTTTACATATAAAAATGTAAGAGTAATCACACATAATTTCAGGATGCATAGAGTGAAAATTAAAAATACCTCTGGCCAAACAGGGAGTTTTTCTTCAAATGAATGAAATAATAATTTGAGTTGAGGCTGCAGAAGGCTAAAGGACAGCTCCGTTTCTCACGGTCACTTGAAGGCCAGACAGAGAACCCCAAAAGCTTGGGTGATGTCACAGTCACCACCACAAGGCTGGAGAAGTGGCTCAAGAACCTGGACACCACAGCCTGTTATCACGGCTGATAATGATACGAGACATATAATTTTTTGTCCACTCCACCCTGTCCATGGGAAGCCAGCTTTCCTCCACCTGCGCAGTGTGGTGGAAGGAAGAATTTCCCGAGTCCTCCTTCATCAGCTTCAGCCTATGTGTAAATATTGAAGCCAGTCCAGGGAGCCAAGGGAGAGAATGGTGCTTGTTACATTCATGCTAGTGAGTATGAGGAATTGCAAATGTGTTTAGCTCATAAAGGGTGTCAAAGAAGACAGACATCAACAAAATGACTATTGGCTTTCAAAAATAATCAAGGCATAAAATCCACATGAATTAAGAATCAGAGAGAAAGATTTGGCTCAAGAAAATGCATATGATTATGTGAGTCTGTGTGTGTGGGCATGTGTATGTGTGTGTCTGCATGTGTGCATACATGTCTCTGTGTCTGTGTTTTCTAATGTCTGTTTTTTTTTCAAAAGACACTATGGACTTTTGCAGGTTAATATGAACAGTCCACACACAGCTTTCTTATCTGTCCCCTTAGTTGTATCTTTTCACTGTACATGAAATAGTGGTTTATACACTCACAGCAAATGCAGACATTAACATCCCCCCTGAAGGATGCCAAAGGACTGGAAGTCTGTCTGGGTGGTGGCGCTCAGGGAAAAAAGCAAGCAGGAAAGAATAAGAGCCATGTGAACTTATGAAAGCCATTTTTCCCTTGCACCTCATTAAATGCTATAACACTATCCTTATCAAACCCACAATACTCAAACAAAAGCCATTTATTTGAAAGTGGACAGGGTGCTTATTTATTTTAAAGGGTTTGCCCCATAATCAATGATTGTAGTAACTCTCCACATCCCTCATTTTGGAAAGCCTGCACTTCAAAAAGAAATTAAATTCCTTGTAATGGTTAAGAGAAGCTATTCTCTAGCTGCCTTTTCTTGGTTTTTATTTTTAAGTAATACAACTCCTAAATTCTTTCCATGCTGTGGTGAGGTTTTGACAGGAGCATTTCATGCCCTGATATTTTGTGGGAATTTTTGGGGCTGGCAGGTAGCCCTACTCCTGGCATTCAAAGCCCGTCAGCTGTTAGCACACCTGGATATTGATCAGTCTGAAATGGACAGACCATGTGCTTTAACGAGGTGAAGCTCCTGCCCAGTGCTTCTCACAGTGGACACAGGGAGGCAGTGCGGGAAAGCTCGGCTTCTGCCCGCCAGCAAGAAGGCTGCTGTATCGCCTTCCTATAAAGTCCTACTGTCTCCCTGCTGTGAGTTTGACTTCTTTATTATGAACAATTCCTAGGAGAAATAGTTCCAACTTGACTAATGCAACAAAGAGAAAAATTAAACCAATTACGTATTCAGGGATTCTATAAAAACTGTGGAAGGATGACCATGAGCCAACTTATAAGATATGACAATACAGACAGAATCCAGCATTCATCACAGATGCCTACTGAGAGCCTCCCACCAATTCTGCCCTCCCATTAGGAGTTATAAAACACTGCAAAAAAGCACACTCTCACTGAAATCTTCCATAGACTGGCAATGGCAATAATCATGGATTGTCCCATTTCGAGGGAAGGACACAGAGGTACTCACATGGGTTGAGAGGGTCACATGGATGGTGAGCAGTTTGATTTGAAAGGAACCCTACAGCACCCAGCAGTGTCAGAGGTCACTGACCTTAGCCCACTGACTCTAAGTAACACAGAAATCAGAAGTCAGTGATAACCCAGATGGCTTCTCACAATACCGCTAAAGAAAGGTGCTATTTGTCCTTTGTCCGGTGTAGAAAAAGGACAAAAGTTCATAGTCTCATCACCACAATCCTTTACCCCAAATGTAATCCCCAGGTTCCAATCTCTTTCTGTTGGCCATCCTCTCTGTGTTCTTGCTGAAAACCAAGCCTTTTCTCTGTTCCCCATTCTGCTATCACTCCTGCACTTATCTTTTCTCCCCTGTTTACACCTTCAGACTGTGACTGTGTTCGCAAAATAGGTGGCTGCCTCCTCTGTAGTCTACACCTTTCCTCCATTCCTGCCACAATCACCGAAGGCCTTATTGTCAGCAAGTTTTAGAACTCATATCTTTATTTCCCTTACTTCCCTCTTCTAACCCTTCTCCATGGCACTTCCGGATCAACCATCCAGAGAAGTGCTCCTATTAATCACTACCCAACTTCAGAACTCCGGGGCTCCATGAAGCCAGTTCCAACAGCATACAAATTCTCTGAGTAGTGACAAGTTCCTCACAGCCTGATTTACCTGAACTGTCCAAACAGCCTCTGTGCTCTTTTCTAGCCAATGTCCAAGACCACTTTCACTTAAAGTGGCAGCCTTGGCACCTCCAAATCCTATTCTCATCAAAATGGCAGTTAAATAATGGGTCCTTCATAAATCCCTGATTCACCCAACAAAGATAATCTTAATTTTGAAATTGTCATCTACAATACAGTGGGAAAACTTTTTTAAAGCTAGATTAAGTATAAATAGCAAATAAATTCAATTGCTTCCAGTGTACCTTTCATATCAATCATTTCTCAAATTATTGCTATCCACATACATTTCAATTTTCTCTCAGGGCAAAAATGCATGAGGGCAAGGAGCCAATCTCTTTCATTTTAGGAGTCATTGCCCCAGAATAACTTTCACATATTTGGTACCTAGTAAATAATGGAGAAATGGTTGCTATTAAACTCAAATAAAGTAATTCCTATATAATACCAATGCCACAGAATGACAGAACAAGGGGACAGAGTAAAAATATAGCAGGTAAGCTACTTGCTTTGCACAGGGTTGACCAAGGTTCAATCCCCAGCACCCCATATGGTCTCCAGCACACCAAGAGTGATCCCTGAGCAGAGAGTCAGAAATAAGTTCTGAACACCACTGTTCAAAACAAAAAACAAAACACAGAGTGCAGGGAAATACTGGAGCACCGCACACAAAATCCAGGAGCAGGATTAAGGGATCCTCTTCTGCCCCAGGGGATCGGCAGCTGGTGGACAGAGAAAGATGCAAGAATCCAGCAAAGTTTCAAAATGCTTTACTTAACACAGGTTCTGGCATACAAATCAGCAATAGGAAAAACCCGAACTTAGGGTTCCTGGCTGGGCCACAGCCACCTGTAGACCAAGATGGCTGCCACCACATGTGAAGGCCCCAAAGAGATGAACAGGCAAGAAGGGGGGCGCCAGCAGAAAAGGGAAAAAGAAGAGAGGCGAGAAAGGAAGCAGGATAGTTTTATATCCCTGCAGCACAGTCCACCCACTCCAAGGGAGAACAGTTTGGGTCAAATCCCCCCAGGTAATTTCTCCCAGGACCTCACCTAGGACCTTTGAGACGTTCATGTTGCCAAGCCAAGATCAGCCTTGAAAGTGCCCCTGCAGTGGAGGAGGGGCTTCTGAGATTTACTGTATCTCAGAATACAAAGGCATGCATCTATACCAAAGAATGTTCTATATCCAGTTAAATATTTCTCCAAGCCTTCACAAGAGTCTCATCTTTACTTCATAATTGTTCTATATATTAGCTTTGACTTATCAGAGAGCCATGCTTGCTTGCTTGAAGGTAAACAGCATTTCTCTCAGTTCTAATTACTTAGAGATCCAACATGGCCAGACAAATATACAGGTAAGATCTAGCTAGTCCTACAATGATTGTAGCAACATGAGAGAATATTTATACCAGCCAGTATAGAATACATGGTCAGATGAACTGCCACATTCAAACTGTCCTCTGTCTATCTACAAAGTGGCCTGCAGGAGGCAACTCCAGGCCAGATGCAGAGGCTCTGGACAGCAGAGTACTGCAACAACAGAACAAGCAAAAAGATTACGAATGTTCTATGACAAAATCTTACACAGGGAGGGAGTTTAAGGACAGCTTCTCAGAGGAGCAATGACACAATCTTCTCAGGCATGTGAGAAGCCAATCATGCAAAGGGATGAAGTTAGCTCTTTCCAGACAGAGGAAGTCACAGGATAAAAATTAAAAGATTATCATATCTGGATTAGGTTAAATATATGAGGCGCAGATCGAAAATTCTGAGAGGTGTAGGGGGAAAACCTAGTCCCTGACAAAAGAGTAGATTTTCTGTGAAGACTATGGGAAGTCTATATGAGATTTAAGCAATAGTCTGTCATGATTCGTTTGTACATTTACTTGGTTCTTGCTGTTGTTCAGAGAACAGATAAAAACATAAGACAGAGCAGAGAAACTGGTAGGAAATCCTTGTAGTGGAACCAGCAGGAAATGACAGTACTTTAGCAGTAGGGGCACACGTGAGCAACATGGGAGCCTGGAAACAAAGGGCCTGGAAAAGTAATATAGGACTTGACAGAGTGAAAAGCATCAAAGACAGGGTCCAGGTATCTCATTTTGCAACATACTAAAAAGCATTACTATTTACTATATATAGCTTTTTAAACCTCAAACTTAAAGTTTAAAGTTGAAGTTTGTAGGGAGTTCAAGATGCTACTCTGTTTCACGTTCATTGATTTAAAGAAAGCCTTTGATTCTGTGGAGGCCTAAGCCGTCGTCGAAGCCCCTAGCCAAACAGGGCATTCAAACTCAATACATCAAGATCCTTCGTGAACTGTATTATGAATTCACCACCAGGATCTCACCATTTTACAAAGAAGTGATCATCGATGGCAAAGAGGGACTTGGCAGGGTGATACCATTTCACCAAAACTCTTCAGCGCCACCCTCAAGAACATCATACGACAATTACAATGGGAAGGAATGGGAGTGAAGATAGATGGTCGGCAACTACACCAAACCTCCGCTTTGCTGATGACATCTTCTAATAACACCAAACATTAGCCAAGCAGCACAAATACTGGCTGTCTTTGACTGAGAATGTAGAAAGATAGGTCTCCAGCTGAATCTCAACAAAACTATGTTCATGAAAAATGAACTAGTTCCAGAGGCCCCATTTGCTCTCAATGGAACAAACATCTCTGAATGCAGCAGTTATGTGTATTATGTGTACCTTGGTCAAGAAGTCAACATGATGAACGACCTAAAACCTGAGCTGCGCAAGAGGAAGAGAGCAGCATGGAATGCCTTCAAAAGCATCGAAGAAACAGCTAAAAAGACAAAGAACCTCCAGCTCTGGGCACATCTCTTCAACTCCACTGTTCTTCCTGCATTAACATATGCCTCAGAGACCTGAGCCCTATGAAAGCAGGATGAGAATGCTATTCGGGTCTCCCAAAGAAAAATCAAAAGAGCAATGCTTGGAATATCGCGCCTCACTCAAATGAAAGAAGTAATCCGGAGCTCCGACTTCCATTGCTGTTCCAGAGTCAGGGACGCTGTCTTGTTTGTCAAGGCATCGAAAATCAGATGGGCTGGACATGTAATGCGATTTGGAGATGACCGCTGGACTAGAGCTGTTACTGACTGGATCCCACGGGATGTCAAAAGATCACATGGCCGCCCACCTACAAGATGGTTAGACTTCTTTGTCAAGACCCTGAACTAACGGTTTGAGACTCTTTGTGTTCCTGAAGCAACCAGGTGCCATTGGGCTACACTAGCACGTGATAGGGTCAAATGGAAATGTTACTGGCGCCCGCTCAAGCAAATCAATGAATAACAGGATGTCAAGTGATCAAGTGATAGCTTTTTAAAATTAGAGTAACTCTGCAATTACACTTCTTGTTCTCTATCCCCAGTTACAAACATTCATTCAGATGACATATCACTTGTATCACTTTTGTTTTCCCATTGTTCATCGATTTGCTTGATCAGGCACTAGTAACGTCTCCATTCATTGGGAATGAGATCCATTATTGTTACTGTTTTTGGCATATCAAATATACACTTCATATGACATATGCACACCATTATTATTTGCAGCACTTAGCAAAATAGCTAGGATATGAAATCAATCTAGGTGTCCAACAACAAAGGAAAGAATATTGAATGGGGTAGTATATATGCACAATGGAATAATATGCAGCTGCAACAAATGTTAAAACCATATAATTTGCTGTAACTTGAATGGAACCTGAAGATATCAAATTAAGTGAAGTGGGCTAGAAGAAGGACAAGTACAGGACGCATATCACTGTCTGTGGTATACAGAATAATAGGGGGGGAAGGAATGCAAGGCATCAAAGACAGGATGCCCAGAATACCGCGACCCTAAATTATGTCAAAGAGGACAGGAAAGAATCTAAGGGATGGGGTGTAAGAAGAGATGAATGGGAGGTAACAGGGTAGGGGCCTCAAGCACATACTATGGTATATAGGTGAAGTATGTGTATATCCCTAAACCACAAGACCAACAATACTGTAAGCAGGAGACCCAAACTACAAAAGCTAAACTTAAAAATATGCCTGTCAAGGAAGTATCCTGGGGGTAGGAGGGAAACAGGTGGAGGAAAGTGGACACTGGTGGTGAAAGTGTACACCTAAAACTCAACTATGAATAACTATATAAATCATACTGTTTTTTTTTATTTTGCTTTGCTTTTTGGGTCACAGCTGGCAATGCTTAGGGGTTACTCCTGGTTCTGCCCTCAGGAATTACTCCTGGTGGTACTGGGAGACCATATGGGATGTCGGGATTGAACCCGGGTCAGCCACATGCAAGGCAAATGCCCTACCTTCTGGACTATTGTTTCTGCCCCAAATCATAGTGTCTTAATATTTAAAAAGTGCATGTAAAATATGAACAAAATTAAATTAGAATTATCTCAGACTTTGAAATGACAAATTATAATTATCCATATGATGAATATTTTGGATATAAACTCTCAACCCTATTATATACCACATACTGCATTCAACACTAGGGTTAAGAAGATAAAATTTTGGATTGAGATAGTACAGTGGGTAGGGTGCTAGACTTACATACAGCGCATCCAGGATTAATCCCTAGCATCCCCATATGGTTCCCTGAGCAAAGCTCAGAGTAATTTCTGAGCACAGAGCCAGGAATTATTGCTCAGTATCACCAGGTGTGGCCTAAGCACAAACAAAAATTGAAAAAAAAGAAGACTTAAAATCTCTGACCTTACAACTCATATTATCTGTAGAAGAATGCTGATTTCATTTAAATTCTTCCAAAGTGAAATGTTTGTGTGACAGGGTACTGTGTAAGGCATGCAGATTGACACTGGAGATTTTATATTTTCTATAATACAACATCATACTAATTGTAAGTTACTTTACTTTTGTGATGCTTTGTGAATATTTATTTATTTATTTATTTAATTTTTTAAAAAAAATTTTTTGGCTTTTTTGGTCCACCCAGAGATGTTCATGGGGTAAGTCCTGGTTCTGCACTCAGGATCTACTCCTGGCGGTGCTTGGGGACCATATGGGATGCCGGGATCGAACCCAGTTTGGCTGCATGCAAGGCAAACGCCCTACCCACTGGACTATCACTCTGGCCTCGCTTTGTGAATATTTAAAATAGGAAATTCACTTACATTTTTTTCCAAATGAATATTAAGAACTGATAGAAATTTAATTCCAATAATTGTGTAACCCAAACACACAGTAACTTTCAGAATAGTTGCACGCCATTTTCTTTCTTGCAGTTTGTTTTGGGTCCACACCCAGCAGTGCTCAAGGTTTACTCCTGGCTCGATGCTTAAAAATCATCCCAGTAGTGCTCAGAGGACCATATAAGGTACCAAGGATAGAGCCCATGGTCAGCTATGTGCAAGGCAAGCACCTCACTTTCTGTACTATCATCTCACCAGCTCCACACACAGTTTGCTTTGATTGTGGTTTTCAACTTCCCCAACCCAAATATGAGCATCCTCTAGGGACAAACATTGTTTAGCTTGATTTGAAGTCATCACATCTAATCTTATACAAAGAAGCTTCTGACCACTCATGCATTTTTTTAAAAAGAATGAGACTTATAGTCATCCTATAAACTTACAGAGTCAGAATCACAATGCTAATAAATCCTAAATTACTGTCCATAGACTGCAAAATGAGGATTCAAAGGGTCAGGAAGGGATGTTGAGATAACAGGGAAGGTTATCTCAAGGTTAATAAACAGTTACATTTTGGCAGTGGGAGTGGCAGATAAACGCAAGTGTTGGAAAACAAGAATATCAATAAGATTCTAAACATACACCTATACCAGCATAACCAATTAGAAAACTATAATTTTATTTTAATTATACTTTTTTTAACCTATTAATTACAGTACTATTCAAATTTCTAGTATTATGTACAAAGCTACTGCATGCCCCACCCCAAAAGTGTCCGGGACATTCTCCTTTGTCATCACTGGTCCAACTTTCCTTCCCTCCCTCACTCCCCCATAATTTGTTAATTGACAGGATTTACAGAACATAAGCATAGAAAAAATATAATGCATTAATTTCAAACTGTACTTTGACATAAGGGAGAGTGTCAGACAAAAATTTGCAACATAGGATTCTTCTTAAAGTAAGAATTAATTTTTTTTCACAGCACTCTCCATAGTTTATGGTCAAGTAATCAGGAGAACAACGAGATAAGATTTAAGTAGAATTCTGCTCTCATATTGTCTTTTAAAAATGTCTTACTTAATCTTTCCCAGTATATATGTAATAAATTATACAGTCATATACATTACACATTCATTAACTGACCATGTGTAGAAAAACCAGACACTGAGCCCAAGTTAATAGAGTACCCATAAATTGAAATTTGGCTAAAAGATTCTTTTATTGTTTGTTTCTGTTTTGTTTTTGAGATTAGCTGACAAGGGCCGGAGCGATAGTCCAGCGGGTGGGGCATTTGCCTTGTATGTGGCCGACCCATGCCGGCAAGGTTCGATCCCTGGCATTCCATATGGTCCCCCCAGCACCACCAAGAGTAAGTCCTGAGTGCAGAGCCAGGAGAAACCCCTGAGCATCGCGGGTGTGACCCCAAAAAAAGAGATTAGCTGACAACTTACTGATAGCTCTCTTAGAATTTCTGTCTATGCTAGCCTAAAGTGTCAAATTGTTAACATGAAGATATTGTGTGTTATGATTTATTGTATTTGCACACTTCTAATGATTCTTTACCACCACTTTAACATACTCAGAATTTGGTTCAACAATTTTTGAAAAAACATAGCTTGTGAAGACACAATCACATGGTCACTGTTTTTAAAATGCAAAATCTTGCATTTCTTACAACATTAGTAAGATTTTGTGTAGACTCTTATCCTGGAATATTCTCCCACTGCTTTCTCTGCTTTCTCTATTCACGAAAGTCAGCCAGAAGCTCTGAGCATAAGAACTGACTAGTCACTATTCTTCTTCTCTGGTAACGTCAAATATATACAGCAGTCAACTTCCTCCCTTTGATCTTCAGCTGGCATAAGCCCTTGCAAACTACCTTGTCATCTAGAGTTTGTTTTTGATATTTAAACAGTTTGGACATCTCTAAAAGTAGAATGACACTGACACCGAGCTAAGGTGCCAATCAATTTATTAAGTGATTTTGTACAAACGTGGCAAACTTAACGTGACCCTGAGCATAACTGATTCACTCAACTTGAAGCGTGAAGAAAGTCATTCATCTGCTCTGTCTTCTCTGGAGCTCTTCTCTGGAGTAGGAGCTAATAAAATTCAACAGAAATGGTAAGAGTTTTTGAATGTCATAATTTTAAGTCAAAGCTATTATTGGTATTTCTTATTTCTATTTCTTTGTTTGGTTGAATTGTGGATATATAGCAGACCCTAGCCACGTGTCCATTGTCGTTATGCTCCTTATGTCACTTTGCTCATCTGAGACAAGTTGTCAGTGCTTTTCAAGACAGCAAACTTAGCAAACTTATCATAATCAAATCACTGCAGAGAAGTTCTAAAGAGAGAGACATGAGGTATTTTATTAATCTCAACCAAATCCATACTGGGGTGCCTAACAGTAAACCTGGCCCAAGAAGGCTGAATGCTTGTTGCATTTTCCATTTCAGAGCAAAAATAACTAACTGTATATGTAAATAACTGTTATTCCTTGATTCCTTAATTCCTTGTTCTAAATAAATGCTGAAACAATAAATTACTTTGGAATAAAACAACATGAAATTAAATGACCTTTAAATATCTTTATTCCAATTAAATAGGAAACTCTTAGAATGATTGGTCTGGCTGTCTCATAAGACCAATTTCACATAAAGAAGACTCAATCATCCCTGTATGCTACAAGAAGCGACTGTGGTTTAGAGCAGTTTCCTGTTGTTAGCACAACACAAAGACAATGGAGCAGTTAACAGCATAGTTGGAAAGCCACACTTAAAGGAAAGGTGCAAAAGAGAAATTACTAAACATGAAGAATTGGGAAATAATTGACAAACATTATGGAATAAAAGTAAATTGAATTGAACAAGGCTGGAAATAAAAGAAATGATAAGAATGATTACCAGTTAGAGATTTCAGTGTTAGAGCACTTGCCTTGTTTGGGTTTGAGCATTATGTATGTTGTGGGGGAGGTAGGGAGGGTTAGAATTCAAAGACCATTGACCTCTATCCCTAGAGAATATAGCTTATTCTGCTTCCCAAAAAAGGGACATTTTCAAATCTGAGAATATGCCATTACTACCTTCCAGATTTCACATAACCCTATGCTACAGGTTAAGCTATTGAACAGGTATGTTTGAATTCTAATTTGCAAGGTCTTTGGTCCTGATATGAACATTTCTAAGCACCAGAACTGCAAGACAATATAAAGTTCTGTTATGCTTTCTGGTTTTTAAATGTTATTTTAAAACCAAGGAAATGGATGCACCCTCTCCTACTGACATCATAGCATACTGAAACCCATCAATGGCAACAGTGACACCCACCGTGTACCCCAACCCAACCCAAGCAGACTAAAGAACAGCTAGGAAGATTTTTGCAGTAGAACATCTTCAAAGTCAGATGAACTGTTTACCCCATCTGTGATTTGTCTCCCCTTGGGAAAGAGCCTGGACAGCAAGGAGTGGATGGGCAGTGGGGGAACAATGGGGGGCACAGAAGAGTGATCCAGGGAACAGCTTTCAGGAGCTTGGGTTTGGGGTCAAGAAGTTTGATTCCGCCACTTCGAGTCTATATCCATTGCTCCAATGGTTATTTACTAAACACTGTATTAATTATCATGCTAGATGTGTAAACATCTAACTGTGGGACAAGACAAAGACTATATTCTAGTCTGAGATCATATAATCTCAAATAATCTTTCCCAAGCCAACCAAAAGTGCGTTTTCTGCTGCATACAGGGAACTTCAAAAGGCTGCATTTTTCACATGGTTCAAAATTATTTGAATGGCCTTCTAGTTAACATTCATCAATGATAGACCTGTTAGTTCAAATAAGTTGACTTGTAGTTTCTCAAAGCTTCTTTGAAAGGGTAAGCTAACACACCTCCTACAAAAGTATGTGTGTGTAAGGAGAAGCATAAATTATGCTGTTCATGCTTGTATGTGCTGCTGGCATTTCCATTGTCTTGTCTAGGACAGTGCCCTCCTCTGGAAGCTGTTAGGAGGAGAACTAATGTTGGCTGTGCCACACAAAGGTGATGGCAAATTGATGAGCCTGTAAAGAGATTTGGAGGGATTAGGGAAATGCATTGTTAATGCTATTAAATATTACTTAGCCTACAGCAAGCTGCATGTTCAACAGTTTAAACTTTAATTGCTAGCTGATGCAGAAACAAGCCTGGATATATGTAAATCCTATTGAAAGCTAATATCATTTTGGCTGCACAGATGGATTAGCAGGCACTACAATTAGCAGCATGCACAGCTAATGATATTAGGGAGAATCCATCATGCAGCAGCCTGGACCTTTAAATCTAAAAAAGAAGGTAAGGATCTTCTCCCATAGAAACACCCTGCTGGGAAGTCTTGCCAAATGATGCAGCAGACTCTAGCGGTGAGCCAAGAAGTTTCTAGAATGCAGAGAACAGACTCCACTCTCACCTTGAATTTTTCCTCTTATTGCCTTTACCAGTGATTCTAGCTAAGCACATTATGGATGCTGCTGCCTCCTCCATGCTCCCGGGAGTCACACTGGATTACTGAGGAGAAGCAAAAAGATCCATCTGCAGTTATTGACTTTACAGTTTTCTCAGATCATTGTGGTTATGACAGTAGAAAAGGCAGGGATTTGTCTCCAGTGGGCACCACTAGAAACAGGTGGTTCTATGGGTCAATCACTAAAATATATATGGAAGTACCAGTGAGGGCCAGAGAGATAGTATAGTGGGTAGGGCACTTGTCTTGCACACATGTAACCTGGGTCAATCCCTGACATCCCATATAGTCCTTCGAATATGACAAGGAGTAATCCCTGAATACAGAGCCAGGAGTGACCCCTAACACCTCCTACTGGGTGTGGGCCCCAAACAAATAACAACAAAAAGGGAAGCAGCAGTGAAAATAACTTCATTTTAAACTTTCCTACTTTAGGGTAACCTGGGCACACTGTAATATTTGGAGTATGATTACCATTAGACATAAACATAAATGACATCCTTTGAGGTCTATGACTATTGACATAGTGTAACACGTATTGTGAAATGCGACAATATTTCCTTAATTGGAGAAAATTCCATATGTAAAGATTAATGTCTTTATATTGTTAAATATTGAAATCCAAATATTTTCAAGAAAATCTCTTCTTGATTTCTGAAATTCATAAAACACCAAAGGTAGTGTTTATAATTGAGAAAAGCTATCATAATTAGTTATCATAGTACAACACATAATCACAATTAAGTGAAAATGTTTGCTTATAATTTTAGATAACAATTTGTAAACAAACTTGTATCACTTGTCTTCACTTATCTTCCCGTTGTTCATTGATTTGCTCGAGGCAGGCTCCAGTAACATCTCCATACTTCCTGTCCCGTGCTAGTGTAGCCCAAGGGCACCTGCTCGTTTTCGGAACACAAAGAGCTTCAAACCATTCGTTCAGGTCAGGAGAATGAGGTCTATAATTGTTACTGGGTTTTGGCATATCAAATACGACACAGGTAGCTTGATAGGCTCTGCCATGTGAGTGGTATACTCTCTGTAGTAGGCTCTCAGTTCGTGCATTTACTGATGAACCACAATGGGGAGAGATTGGTTTTTCTCTTGGGTGGAGCTCTGAGAAGCTATGGAGTCTAGATGTTGAAAATGACTGCCCTCTTGGTGTGGGGGTTCCTCTGGCTTCTTCCGAAGCTGTACGGGATGGTGGGTCAGGGCTAGAACCCATCTTCCCTCCCGGATGCCTCATGATCAGCTGAGTACAGGGAGAGCCAGTACAGCTCTGCCCCGTGTATCTGTGACTCTAGTTGGAAGCATACCTGGGCTTGAAATAGGCTTTGCTGTAGGGTGGGACTTTGACAAGCAGGGCTTGAGATTGACTTTTCTCTTGGGTGAAGCTCTGAAGAGCTGTGGAGTCTGAATGTTAAAAATGATACAGATACACAGGGCAGAGCTGCTACCCGCTCTCCCTGTACTCAGATGATCATGAGGCATCCAGGAGGGAAGGCAGGTTGTGGCCCTGGCCGCCATCCCAATAGAGCCTTTCAAAGAGCCAGAGGAACCCCCACACCATGAGGGCAGCCATTTTCAACATCCAGACTCCACAGCTCATCAGAAACAAACTATGATAATCAAATTATGAATATTCATAAATATGAGTCATTACTATCTTGATCCATGAGAATTTATTTTAAGTACATTCATCAATGAGTATAAAACATAATTTTAACAACAAAAACATGTATGCTCATATGTTATGAGCAACTGGGATCAATTAGTAAAGTCCTACCAATAAATACCACATGAATAATAGCTGTTAGCATTTAGAATTTGTGATAAACCAAAGTAATTTTTAAATAATTAATCTTTTATTAAGGTACTATGATTTACAAAGTCATTCATAGCTGAATTTCAAACATATAATGTTCCAACACCGACCATGACACCAGTGTCAATTTCACCCCCCACCAGTGTCCCCAGTTTCCCTCCCACTCCTTAAGTCTGCCTCTATGACAGGTATGTTTTTAAGTTTGGTTATTGTAATTTGACTTTCAGTATTGTTGGCTCTTTAGTTTCGATATTGATATACCACATCTCTATACCTCTGATGTGTCTGAGGTCCCTGCTCCCTGCCAACCTCCTCTTCTTCCTTTCCCCTTGATTTCTTTTCTTCCTTGTCCTTATAAAGGGCAAAGGGCAATCTGGGTATCCCCCTCTTTGATACTTTGTGTTCCTTCCTCCTTTTATTTCTATTATGCCACAGATAAGTAAGATCATCCAGCATTTGTCCTCCTAGTTTATTTCACTTAATATTTCAGATAAGAAACAGGAAAACATGCTACAGGAAAATACTGATCGAAGGTTTAAGGAGGCTATTACTTTGTTCTATAACCTGTAGAGAAATATTTGCCAATTTTTCTCATTTGGGTTTTTCCTCTAAGGACCTTATTATGGACAGCAGGCCTAAATAAGTAGCTGATAACCAGGTGAACATGATTTTTTTTGTTAGATGCTATCTTTTCAGTTACTTTGGCAAATTGATACTCAATTAAGGTTCCAACATGTCTACTTTGATGAAAGCTTCTATCCTATTACACATAGTACTCAGTTTTTTATACTGTGGTGAATTTAGGAGTTTGTTGAGCTAAGGAAAATAGATGGCATTTTTTCAGTAATACAGTACTTTTCACAAAAAAATTGTTGATAAATAAACTTTTCTCTCACCAGGCTCTCTTGATTCAATGCTACATTCTGAATCATGTTTTATATTTTCACTGGAAAGAATGGGATCCTAAAGTATGTAAGATGTCTTTTTGGAGAGTTGATTTACCAAGTACCTTCAGCACAAATTACAACAGCAGTCCAAAGAGAAGGCTACTGTCTTAAATTCATAAGGTATTTACTGAGGACCTACTGCATACAAACACTATGCTGTGGACATATTTAAGGCAATAACTTCACCATCACAAAGCTTGAATCTAGTGAGGGAGAAATAAAATATAAATCTAGCAGAAGAGAACTATTACCAACACATTTGGTAATTGGCGCATTTCCCACCACCAATGTCCCCATATTCCTCCCCCTCCCCCAGCTGTTTCTATAGCAGGCACTTTCTCTCTCTCTCTCTCTCCTCTTCTTTTCCCTTACACATTGACCTCATTTCTGAAAACACCAATGTACCTATATCTCCTCCCATAGAACCCTCAGCATTACAATACCAAGTTTATCTCCCACCTTGTATTCATCACCCATCAGCTCATTTCTCATGACTATGAAAGATTGGCTCAGGAATACTGAGTGGTAAAAATAATCAGAGAATGAGACCAAGCCCCTGTTCCTTTTTGTCTCTCTCCTTTGTCAAAAACATTAATGCGAAATGTCCTGAATCCTATCACTGGTCAGTTCTGCCTTATTGGCATATGCTAATGCAGACACCAAAATAAGGAGCTTATTTTAATTTGCCATGACATCCATTTATGGGCAGCATTTACATATAGTAGGATGTTTTAAAACAAAGACAGTAAAGGATCATTCCAGAAGACTTGTGCTCATTGCATACTTGGAAGGAAGGAGCAGCATAAGCTTTGAATATTTTGCATTGTTGAAGTAAAACCTCTAGCAGTTCAAATCCGATATATTCAAAGCCCATTATGCTCTTGCAGATATGCTTCTCTTCCTGTGGTCGAAATATTGATATTACATGCAGCTATAGAACCTGAAGAACTAGAACATTCTTTTGACACCTATCTTCATCTGGTCTGCTAAGTTGGCCAACAAAGTTTCATCAGTTCCCTCCTTCCCATGTCTATATAAGCCCAGCCCTCCACTATTCCCTGCATCTGTATTTGTTGTATCACTGTATCATTGTATCACTGTCTTCCCGTTAATCATCGATTTGCTCGAGCGGGCCCCAGTAACATCTCCATATGTCCTGTCTCATGCTAGTAGAGCCCAAGGCATCTGCTTGCTCCAGGAACATAAAGAGCCTCAATCCATTCCGGAATGAGGTCTATAATTGTTACTGGTATTTGGCATATATATCAAATACAACACGGGTAGCTTGCCAGGAAAAATCTCTTACCTAGACCATTGGTGATTGGTGATTGTACATACTCAGAATCGTAATCTCTCACTTGGAATATTGGTAACAATTTTTTGCTTCCAGTCTTTTTTTTTAACACTTTCACTTTCCACATCACCAGCAGAATTTCCTTCCAAAGATATACTCTGTCTTAAAAACCTTATGATAGGAAAAAATAAAGCATTAACTCCTTAGGGAAGTCTTCAAGACACTTTCTAATTTGAAAACAAAAATCCATTTAGGCTCCATCTTCTCCCATTTTTCACTGCGAATGTGTGAGTTAAATTCTGTTCAAGCAGAATTGTTCCTGTTATACTGAGATTCTCATACTTACACGTCTTTATTTATATTGGAATGTCACTGTTTAAATGTCATTCCACACTTCTCAATGGGCTGAAATATCTCTCAGGGCTTGCTCAATGTCACCTGTTCCCCTAATCTCTTAGATCAATTACTCATTGAGCATCCCTTAGTTGAACTTTTAGACTTACAAACTTACATAGACAAACTGCATTCTTCTTAACTCTTTTCCCTTCAGCAACTTTTATTTAGTGAGGACCATATATGTAGTGGGCACATATAAGGTGGCACTAGGGAGCAGAGGGTAATAGTGAGGTGAGGTCAATTTTATGGCCCATCAATCTTAGTGGAAGAAATAATTTTAAGTTAAATAAATTTTATTTAAATAAATATTTTCAAGAAAACTTAAAAAAATCTCCAGAACCATAGAGTTCTGTGCTAGAATAACTAGAGAGACCATGGGAAATTTTTAATTAATTTAAAGTTAATTGCTTTGAATAGAAAATTTAATTGAAGTAAAATATTTTTTTCTTTTTTTTTATTATACCACAGTGAAACATACAATTACAAAGGTGATCATTATTGGTTCTTGGTAATACAGTATACCAGCACCCATCCCTCCACCAGTGCCCCATTTCCAACACCAATGTACCCCACCCCCTCCTGCCCACCCCCATGCTGCCTTAATAGCAGGTACCCCAGTTTCCTCTCTTTCTCTCTCTGTCTCTCTCTCTGTCTCTGCATCTCTCAGCCTCTTATTTTACACATTGTGGCTAGCCCTGCAGGTATTTAGAGTTTATCATGAAGTAAAATAATTTTTAAAAGTTGAAAATCTAAGTAAAAAATTAGCTCTTAAGTTTTAAGAGGTCTTCTCTTGGGAGGCAATATTTTAACGGACTCCAAATAATAAGACAGTATCTCACAACAACAGTTTCATATTTTGGTTTTAGTGCAAGGCTGTACATAGAAAATTTGAAATAATTCATCTCTATTATTTGAAGCTCCTGTGTTTATTTCAGAAAACTTACTGGGAATCTTAACTATAACACAGCAACAAAACAAAACACAGAATAATTCTAGCTGCTTCTCTTCAATAAGCCAACACCTAACATATTTTCTTAATATGGAAATTATTTATTTTTCGTGTTTCTGTAGGGCATGCAGAGACTGAATGATCTCTGAGCTTAACCAGAGGAATTTCACTTTTTTTTTCTGACTGTCCTCCCCATGGAAATGGTAGAAGCACAAGAGCAAGCAAGCTCTGAGGCTCCAGAACTTTCCATAACTACTTATAAGTCACCTGCCAATATCTTGTTGGCCAAAGCAACACACATTGCCAAATCACGGTGGAAGGACATGTCAAAGTTGAAATGGTATAAGGCATGCAAATAGGCAAGTATCACTGTATCACTGTCTTCCCATTGTCATCGATTTGCTCAAGCAGGCACCAGTAGCATCTCCATATGTCTGTCAAAAGCAAGTATAGCCCAAGGGACATCTGCTTGTTCCAGGGACAGGAAGAGTCTCAAACCATTTTTCAGGTCAAGGAATTGAGGTCCATAATTGTTACTAGTTTGTGGCATAACAAATAAAACACAGGTAGTTTACCAGGCTCTGCTATGTAGGTGGTATACTAGCAGTAGAAGACTCTCATCTCGAGATTTACTGATGAAACTTATGGGGAAAGATCAGGTTTTCTCTTGGATGGAGCTCTGAGAAACTATGGAGTCTGAATGTTAGGAATGACTGACCGCATGATGTGTTGCTCTGGCTTTTTTCTAGGCTTACTGGGATGATGGGTATCAGTTAGAACCTGTCTAGAACTGTATACAGTGTATAAATGTGAAAGACCCTGGGAAGGACCTTATCCTAAAATCAGTATTATTTAAGAATATCATGCGGCAGCAAAGCGGCTGCATGCCAAGGGAGAAATGGGTCTAGAGTGGGTGGGTCTCTCTTCCAGGGAAGCTGGCATGGAGGTGGAGGAAAGGGCAGAGCCCAAATCTCCGCAACAAGTCCAGCCAGCATGGTCCCTCTCCCGCATGTGTGACGAACTCTTGGAGCACTGTTGGACTCAGCTAGGGGCTGGCCTAGCCCCTTACCAGGAGATCAGCTCCATGGATTGCTTCCATGGAAGCAATCCAAATAGGCAAGTAGGGAAAAGAATTTTGCTAAAGTAATACTTAATATAGTTGTTTTCTACTAATACATTTACCTTCAAATTGGTCATTGTTGGGGATATTATTTGTTCTCTTCACATTTTACTCGACTAAATAATTCCCTTCTAGTTATAATTTTTCCAACTTGCTAAACAGAGGGTCTGATGGCACTTATAGCAAGTGAATCAATACCCCAATATATCACAAAATAAAGAAAACCTATGTCAACATTTATCAATAGTTCACAACAGGATGTTGACTTTGGCAATGCCACTGAGAAGTAAAGATAACAATGGAAACGAGAGAATAATAAGAGTATCACAGTTCATTTTCAGACCCTCTACAACTACTGTATTTCTACTCTTAGACTCTGAATACTGTAATGGTCAAGAATCTGGATGCTAGGACAAGGACCTAGATACTTGAATAGGAATCCTTGCTGACCATTCACTAGCACAGTAACTAATTTTTTTGGAAACTAATTATTTTGGTTTTAACAAATTGATAATAAAAAGATGGGAGAGAGATAACAGAGATTAGGCACTTGCCTTGCACACTATTGATTCCAGCACAGCACATGGTTCCCCGAGCAATACAAGCCCTGAGCATAGAACCAGGAATAAGTCCTGAGCACTGCTGGATCTGGCTCCCCCAAAATAGAAACACACAATGATAATAATAGTACATTATTATGATTCATATGATTGATATAAGCACAAAACACAGTTCAGAAGGAGTAACTGAAACATGGTATTAAATAAATATTAGACTTATTGCCCTTAGCTAGTTAGAAAGCAAATATATATGGATATATATGTATTTATATGTAACTTCATATGCATCTCATATATATAAATATATGTATATATTATGTTTAAATACACTTCAGTGAAACAGACCCTACTGCCATTCATGCAGTTCCCTGGCTCTCCCTGGCCTATGGACATATTAGTTTTATTTCCAAGTTCTGCTCCAAATGTCTAAGGGCTCCTCCAGCTTCTATAGATAAGCACTGGGCACTGAATGTAAGGCTATAGACTACCCAGACATTTTCTCAATGATTCTTTGAGAAAGTTACATAAAACTCAGAATATATTCCAATTTGTTTTAATGCTCAGAAAAAAGAAGCAGAAGCTCTTTTTCCTTGCTACTGTAGGCTTTTAAGCATCATAGTTATGAAATATGGCTGCAACATTCTTTTAAATCCTTTTAAGTAGCAGCCATCCTCCTTTTCCCCTCCCTGTCTCTGCCCACCCCACTGACTCCCCCTCTCTGCTGTACTATTAAGCCCTTCACAGGTATCAATCGTCAGGAAGTAGGAAGAACTGCACTTTAAAATGATTTTAAATAATGTCTCCAAGAAATATAGCAGCAGATTGTTCAAAGGGGATTATCAGCCAAGAGTGTGCTGGTGGGGGAGGGTTCTCCTTTAAAAGGTCTTTAAATAATGTAAGTGCACTTCTTGGCAACATTACTCAGAGCCATTTACAGAGCAGCTAGCTCCACTGCACCCACAAAACAGACATGGTGGACATACACTTAAATGATGCTTCCACGTTCTAGACATTGCTGGGACACAAAGACTATAATCTTCCCCAACAAGTTGAGAGGAGCAGACTTACAAGGTAAAAGATAACTAAATAAATAAAAAAAACCCTTGGCTAAGAGTCAAGGTCAAAGAACTCCACATACTGAACTCCATACCCTTTGAGAAAAATTATTTTTTTGGTTGTATTCCCCAGGGATCTTGAGAAATGGGCTGTACCTTTATTTTCTATCTTTCACTCCCTTTCCTACTGAATCCTTACAATGAAAAGGAAGCTTGAGATATAAAATCACCCCATCTACACAGCACACCCTGTCTCCTAGACACTCCACCACCACCTACTTACTCCAATATTCAGCCTTACTCCAATATTCAGAAACGGAAAAGCAGAGAGAACTTGGTATGTAGCAGTAGTTAAAGGGTTTGGCTTTGGAGAAGGAAAATCTGAGTTTAAAAATCTCATTCTGTCGTTACTGATGACATTAGAAAAACTGCTCTTACAGGAAGTTATTCTTACTCCCCACACTTCAGTCTTCTCGTGTTTAACAGCATGTTGCAAAATGGCTGCTCCTAGAAGCATTACTAGGGTTCAATGGGCTCAGTGAACATATAGCAGTCACTCCCACGTCTAAGTTGATTTTAAATGTGCAATACTTGGTGTTGAGGGTACTTGCCTTAGCAGTTGTGATTGTGTTTTTCATTGTTAAGTATATAGAAGATAACATCTTGAGGTCTTGATGTGGTGAGCCCAAGAGTTAATTTGGAGCATAAATAGTACCAAGGACATTTTAAGGATAGTTTATAGGTCTGTTTGTCTGTTTACTGGGATCAAATGAAACTTTCCCCTTGAAATATCAGAAAGAACAATCAATCCAAATATTCAGTGTAATAAAAAGTCCCTTGAGTCACTTTACAAACAGATCTATATCACAAATTGAAATGAAAGGAAATGACAGAACATGTCTTCCCTGTCTCAGCCCAAACATAAAGTAGAAAAGATACTGTTCTCCTTTATAGTCGAAAACAACTATTAAAATGGGAAATAAAGCAGAAGCAAACATAAACAAATGGCACTACATTAGATTAAGAAGCCTCCACACCTCAAGAGAAACAAGGACTGGAATAAAAAGACAGCCCACAGATTCACTTGATCACTTGACATCCCGTTATTCATCAATTTGCTCGAGCGGGCGCCAGTAATATTTTCATTTGACCCTATCACATGCCAGTGTAGCCCAATGGCATCTGGTTGCTTCAGGAATATGAAGAGCCTCAAACCATTCATTCAGGGGCTTGAAAAAGAAGTCTGACCATCTTGTAGGTGATTTTTTTTTTCTTTTTGGGTCACACCCAGCAATGCTCAGGAGTTTCTCCTGGCTCTGCACTCAGGAATTACTCCTGGCGGTGCTCGGGGAACCATATGGGATGTCCGGGATCAAACCCAGGCCAACATGGGCCAACTGCTTGCAAGGCAAATATCCACCCGCTGGGCTCACATGATCTTTTGACATCCTGTGGGATCTAGTCGGTAACAGCCCTAGTCCACCTATCGTCTCCAAATCGTATTACATGTCCAGCCCATCTGATTTTCGATTCCTTGGCAAACGAGACAGTGTCCCTGACTGGAACAGCGATGGAGGTCGGAGCTCCAGATTCCTTCCTTCACTTGAGTGAGGCGTGATATTCCAATATTGCTCTTCGATTCCTCTTTGGGAGATCTGAATAGCATTCTCATCCTGCTTTCGTAGGGCGCAGGTCTCTGAGGTGTATGTTAATTCAGGGAGAATGGTGGAGCTGAAGAGATGTGCCCAGAGCCGGAGGTTCTTTGTCCTTTTAGCTATTTCTTCAATGTCTTTGAAGGCTTTTTATGCCTACAGATTAAGATAAAATATTTGCTCACCACTTCTCTGATAAAGGGTTAATTACCAAAATACATAAAACATTGGTATAACTTTACAAGAATAAAACATCCAACCCTGCATCAAAAACTAGGGAGAAGAGATAAACAGAAACTTACTCAAGAACTATAAAAGGCATATGAAGAAATGCTCTCTATCACTAAACATTAGAGAAATATAAAGTAAAACAGTGAGATACCACCTCATACCAAAGACACTGGCATTAATCACAAAGAACCACCACAACCAGTGTTGGTGCAGATGTTAGGCAAAAGGAACCCTCATTCACTGCTGGTGGGAATTGTGACTGATAAAGTCTTTTTGGAAAACTGTATTGACTACAAATTGAGCTTCATATGACCCAGCAAATCTATTCCTGGGAATATCTAAGAGCCCCAAAAACACAATGTAGAAAAGGCATCTCATTGCAGCACTATTTACAATGACCAGAATATGTAAACAACTCAAGTATTCAAGAACAGATAAGTGGATAAAGAAACTATGGTATAGTTGCACAATGGAATACTATGCAGCCATTAGAAAATGAGTAAAATCATAAAATTTGCTTACCCATGGATGGACATGGAGAGTGTCATGCTGAGTGAAACAGTCAGAGCAAGAAGGAGATATAGAATAATCTCACTCATTTTCAGAATATAAAAATAAATAGTATAAGAAGCCAGGACAATAGAAATAAAGATCAGTAAGACTGGGTCCATGGTAGGAAGCTTGCTACAAAGTGGATAGAGTGTGTGGGGAGGTTTGGGGTGGGGGGTGGGGGAGGCAAAGTACAGTTAGAACAGAAAAGGGACCAATATGACAATAGTAAGTAATGGTCACTCTGGAAAAAACTAAGTGCTGATAAGAAGCTAATTGATATGAACTATACTTATCCAGTAACAGTAAAAAGTAAAAAGAAGAGTACCTGCCATATAGACAGTCTTGTCAGGAAAGAGAAACTGGGGCATTGGTGGTGGGAAAAGTGTTGATCACTTGAAACTACTTCACTGGTGAAGATATGGGTATTAGAACACTGTATGACTGAAGCAGTCATGAAAAGCTTTGTATCTGTATTGATCACTGTGATTTAATGTTTAAAAAGAGAAATGAGAAGTACCTTTATTCCAGGAATACCATTACATTCTTGAGAAGCTGAAACATGAGGGTGAAGATCCAAAATTTTCTCCCCCAGGAACACTAAATTGGCAGGTGAGTGAAAACAAGGCAGTTCAAATGTTCTCCCTCTAGCATTCAGATGGTAGAACAAGTCTTGTCTTTGACCACACTTGTATCATCATTTGTCTTTCCCTTGTTCATTGATTTGCTGGAGAAGGCAACAGTAATATCTCCATATGTCCCTGTAGCATACTAGTGTAGCCCAAGGGCATCTGCTTGCTCCAAGAACATGAAGAGCCTCAAACTATTCTTCAGGTCATGGAAATGAGGTCTATAATTGTTACGGTTTTGGCATATCAAATACGACATGGGTAGCTTACCAGGTTCTGCCGTGCGTATGGGATACTCTTGTAGTAGCCTCTCATCTCGTGCATTTATTGATGAACCGGGAACGATCAGCTTTTCTGCTGGGTAGAGCTCTGAAGAACTGTGGTGTCCAGATGTTGAAAATGGCAGCCCTCATGGTGTGCGGGTTCCTCTGGCTTCTTGTGAGGCTCTGCTGGGATGGCAGGCCAGGACTAGAATTTGCCTTCCCTCCTGGGTGCCTCATGATCAACTGGGCACAAGGAGAGCTGGTAGCTGCTCTGTCCTATGTATCTGAATCTCTGGATCAGGCATACCTGGGCATACCTGGGTTTGAAATAAACTGCTGTAGGGTGGGACTTTGATGAGCAGGGCTTGTGATCAGCTCTTCCCACAGAAGAGAACAGGACTATGATCAGCCATGTGGGTGGGATTAAAACAAGGTAACAAATAGAAAAGGAGTCCAGTACAATTTAAATTCAGTACTACTATAGCACTTTGGCCAGAAGTCATTTGTGCAGCAAGAGCATCTCTATGGGAAGAGGTAGTGGAATATAGTAAGGGCAGGTAATAAGAGGAAGCTGAACAATCACCTAAATTTCAGTATTCCCTACTAAGACCATGAGAATTATACGCTAAAGATGCATTGGTAAACTGAAGGTAGTGTTACATTTAGTTAAGTTAAAGGCAAAAGTAGAGTAAACAGAGATGAAGGGGTGGAAAGTAGGCAATTGCCTTAGGATATCAGGAGTCACACCTGGCACTCACAAGACCCTGAGTTTAATATGGGGCATTGCATAGTCTTCAAGTATCATCATGTAACCTTTGTGGCCTCCCCAAAACGGAAATCATCAGGTTGCACTGATGGTTGACTGATGCATCAGGATACACAGGGTGATCATTACTGGGACTACCCTGGGGCTCCTCCCTCAATACCTCTGTAGCGGTATATGGTAGAGGTGGGGGGTGGGGGGGGGGGGGGGGGGGACAAGGGTATTGAACCCTATAAAATATAGGAATAATGGGAAAGGAGTGATGGGGAAGGAGATGAGAAAGCAGACAAGCAACAAGCAGGGCACTTCCTTTACTAAAGGGTTGACCTAAGCAAAGTTACCTCATTTCACTCTGCTTTATTTCTATACATGCATATAAGTATATACAAATGTGAACAAGATAATAGGCACTTTACAGGGAAGAGGCTTAAATTTCTAAATATATATAAGAATAAGAACAGTGATTTGGCTGCAACTATATAAGAAATGTTTCAGTATATGGCCTCTGAACACATTTTCACCATTTTCCTCTACTCCCAATAAGAAAATATACCTCCAAAATTAAATGTTACAAGCCAAAATCTGCTACTCCTCCAGCATTACTCCAGCCCAGTTAGCTGAGAGTCACAACAAGTGACACCCATTCAACCCCTTGAGCACTTGGGTGGCTCCAAAAGAAAAATAAGTCAATAGATATTATGGAAAATATAGATTAATGAAAGAGTATTTTAAACTACAACTTCTATCACACAGGTAAAAATAAAACTTTCATACTATAACCAAAAGCTAATGGGATAATACCTATAGTTCAGACTAGGGAAAATAATCAATATTTCTTTAATATAGTCATAGGTCAAAATCAGTAGATAACTCTTTTAAAGTCCAAGGAAAATTTGAAACACTGGAATAGATAAAAGTTAGCCTAAACTCTTCTGTCCATCAAGGACTATCTCTCACACCCTGAAAACTCACATACAGATGAGATGAAGAGTTGAGGATACAGGAAAGCTACTTTAACTCTGTTACTGATTAACACAATCCAAAACTGGTCCAAACTTTGGCATTATATCACAATTTAATTGTTAAGAATATAGATTTTCTTAAGGAGAGAGTTTGGAAATGATTACTTCCATCTCTGAGTACCACAATGACAGAAAATCAAAGTGAGACCCATTAAAGGAGAAAGGCCATCTCTTTCAGTTAAGGCAGCAGACATCTGAAACCCTCTCAATACAGAAAAAAAAAGAAGCACGGCTGAGAAGGTTGAGGTCCACGTTCTAAAGACTGTGTTCTCATTTCCTGGAAGGATGGTCCTTTCTTTTTATATCTTAAGGATTGATTGTGAAAATAGCCTTCCTGATTTCTAATTCCTAAATAGTCTTCCTAATTCCTTTGCTCCCTTTCAGTGACAAGAAAGCATGAAGAGGTGAGGACCTTTTCACTAACTGAGATGAACCAAAACAAGAAACCATATTCTTAACAGGGAAAAGCTGGCAAGGTCCTACTTGTTTTCATTCTCTACTTCCAGTCAATGTACTAAAGATCAATGCCACCATGGGAGAAGTTTAAGGCTAAATTTTCAGAGAAATGAGAAAGAAAAATTCTAAAGTCTCTCAAAACAAAATATAACAATTCATTACCACAATGAAACTGAGAAGAAAAGGTAGAAATTATCCCGGTATTCCTTTCCTAACTGACATTCTGGGTAGCATCCGGACTGTCATCTGTTGGTAGAAACACAGATGAATTTTTTGATCCTTACCAAAGGAAAAGTCTGAAGCAATTATTCAGATAACTAAAGTCTCCAAAAACTTGGTACTCAACTACAACATATGACACCTATGGGAAAGTTTTTTTATAAAAAAAAATCAGTTTTCACTCTATCTCATGATTTCATCTCATGATTTCACTGTGCACGCTGTTTCAAGTGATCCAGTAATCACCACCACCACCATCATCACCATCATCAACACATCACTGTCACTTTGATTTATGGATTTACATGGAAAGTTTGACATAGCTCTTAATCAACATGAAAAAGCATCTGGATATCTAGATTTCAATTCCTTCCTTCCTCCTTTCCTCCTTTCCTTCCTTCTGCCCTTCCTTCCTTCCTTCTGCCCATCCATCCTCCTTCCTACCTTCCTTCATTTTTCCTTCCTTCCTTCTTTCCTACCTTCCTTCCTTCCTTCCAACTGTGATTTGCAAAATTGTAGAGAATATAGCTTCAGACATGCAATGTTCCAACTTCAATCTTACCACAAGGGTCTTCATTCCTCCAAAAAATGACCCCAGGTTCCTTCTTAACCCCCAACATTTCTCTTTGACAGAAACATTTTAAAGTTTGATCATTGCAGTTTGGGTTCCACACTTATAGTGGCACTAGCTCCAGTGTTTTAGTATATATAGATACCTCACGTTGATACCTTAGATAAATCATTAATATACAAGATAAATAAATAAAACACTCACAGAGATTAACAATAAATCCAATAATACAATTTTAAAATAGAGAGAAAAAATTAACAGATACTTCCCTGAAGAAGACAGAGATGGCCAGTAGCCATATGAAAAACTGTTCACTGCTGCTTGTTATCAGGGAAATTCAAATTAAGACAATAATGAGATAGCTCACAGCAATGAGAATTGATAGAAACAACTTGTATTGGTTGGGGTGTTATGACAAAGGAATTCTCAACATAATGCTTAATTTCTTGTTTAGAGTTCCATAAATCACAGGTTAAGTAGTAAAGTCAGCATGTTGTTTAATCTTTTAAGAAAAATAACTTAAAAAATCTATTTTCTGCCTCTTCATACATTTAATTTAAATTTTACTTCTGGATGGCTAAAATTATGTTGTTTATAATAACTGCTACAAAGGGTCTCAAATTCTAGCTGTTCCCTCCCTAAGGAGGGAATAGGAAGGAAGCTTCTTTGGCAATGAGGTCTTACTGGTCTTAGAATGGCCAGGTTGTTGATCAAAAAGGAGGAAAGGAATGGAGGGTATAAATAATAACTTTTGAAATTTCTCTAATGAGTCAGGAATATCAAGGCAAAATTCAACTTTTTCATCCCATCATACTGAAAATGTATGATCAATAATAAAAGTACATAATAAGATAAAAGAGAAAAAAAAAGAAGACACCCATGCTAGGTAAGAATATTTTGGAACTAGCGCTGAGTAGAAGCCAGTAGCCAATTAAAACACTAAAAAGTTTAGCCTTGGCACTCAGGCTTTAAACAGACAGGAAGTTTGAAAGTTAACAAATCGAGTCCTTTTCTCTGCACCTAACATACTGCAGTACTTGCCTTTTCAGCCTGGTGTTCATGTTGATTCCAAATCCTAAAAGTAGATAGCCCACAGCTTAAAAACATACCCATGGCGTCTCCATGATTAACTTAGCAGCTTGAGCTGTTCCAAATGTTGCTCTCTTGTCGAGGAAAGAGAATAAATACATTGGGTGTGAATGATGGCCAGCGAGGGAAGGCTGGAATGTTTGCTCAGCCTCAGTGTTCTGTGAGCTGCACAGCTTTCCAAGGCCACTTTTTTTCCCTCTCCAGATGTTCCTGAGGAAGATGCAAATGAGCATATTTTAATGTTGCAAAACTGTCAGATCCTGTCCAAGGAACTAACAGAATGTCAAGTCCAGCAAGTGTCTTCTCTAATGGAGAATGTCTGCACTGGTATCAATCATATCATCACAAAGTTCATAACAAATTATAGTTTTTTTATTTCACAGCAATAGACGGTTCTCTAAAAGTTCCATGCATAGCATCTTAAATTATTTTATTTTTCCTATAAATTCCAGCTCTCCCATGTCATCCCATAATATAACTGCTGAGACATTGACTCACAATATCGCAAGCAATATTTATGAGTTTACACTTCATGGATGAGTAACCTGAGAAACAAAAAAAAATGGGAAGATTTACTCCAAAGCACCCCTACACTAACAGGAACAGATCAAACCACTGTCAGATTTATTCTTCTTTTACCCCTATGTTAAGCCATTTTCAAGGCATTGATTAACCTTGACCAAGGTGTTAATCAACCTGGGACCATGGGTTAGTCCCCTGGCGTGCTCTCAGTTTTCTGACAGTTAGCTGTCATGAGAGATTCACTGTTGGTCTACTGGCAGAATCAAGGGACATTGTAAGGTCTGTGGCCAACCTTGATTTACTCTTTCCATTGAGAACTGCAGTTATGCTTGGCGTAACAGCAACTTTTTTTCTGGTGAATTCTGTGGGAAACAGGAAGGGAAAAGAAGAAATGTTGAGAAAAAGATATAATAGAAATGACACTTTAAAACTATATGCAAGTTTTGACCTTACAACAGCAAAAGTAAAATAAAATAGAAATGGTTACATAACTAGATATTTATTATATCTTGAGTACCATTTAGATAGTATATGGAATCAGACTAAACATCTCAGGTTTCATCTGAGGCTAAGCTGGATGGAGACATAATTTAAGAGGTGGGGCCAAGATGGAAAAATATGGAGAAATAAGGAGACAGTGCTTACTTTCTCCTTTAATTCCAGAAGTCTGGCTCTTCAGAAAGATTATGGCTAAAGTAATTCATTGCCACTCAACCAGACCTGCATGAAATACTGGAAGGGTCTCCTGTAAAAGAAAAAGAAACCTGACTTGGAAGGAGCAAGATACTTGTAAAAAAGAAAATGTGTCAGTGAAAGGAGAGTAATACTGAGAATTTCTAGAACAAAGTCAAGATTTACTTGCTTTCCATTAAAAATTTGATAAAAGCTAAGAAACCAGTAACTGCCAAAAAACACTTAAGAGAACAAACAAGAACAGAGAAATGGAATCTAAATCATTACACAGACAACTGATATCAAAGTGCAAAAGGAAGATATAAGAGAACATAGAGGTGATATCAGTAGGCAGACAGAAAAAGGCCCATGGCAATGGAACTTCCAAGAACAAATAAAACCAATAGCGCCAAGGTTGCAAAAACAAAACCACCTTTGCAGACACAGGGACAAAGGAAGTTCTCATAAGACTTCACTTGGCACCAACTGACTCAGAGAAGGCTTAGATTCCTCCTTGCCCCACCTCCAGGAGAAGCTCCAGCAGGAACAAAGGCCTTGCAAGGAAGGGAATTTCAAAGATAACATCTACCACACCCAACTCTATCAACACCCTAGCAACAGACTTTTACCTGGGTAGAAGCCCCATGATGGGCAGCTTGAGGAAAATCCTATGAAAGTCACCCAGAACAAAGAGAGTACATGTATGTACCACCCCATCCATGTGCTGCTTGCTGTGCCAAGTGGCCAAGCACATGTGTTGCAAAAGCAAGGCAAGTGCCCTTCCTGTTGGACTAGATGTCTTGAACAACATAAATTAATTTTCTTCTAACTAGAGACATGAGAGTCTCGGAACACAGATCTGGCAGAGTATAAATTCTGGTGAAAATTCTTTCTCTCTTTCAAATAGTTACTATCTCACTGTGTCCTCATCAAAAGACCTCTTGCAGAAAGAGGTAACTGGGGTATCAAGTCATCTTTTTATAAGGGACCATGAGTTTAGGGACCCACCTACTTGATCTTATTTCAACTTAATTACCTCCAAAGGGTCTGTCTCCAAATCTAGGAACAATAATGCTTTGACTTTACCTTCCTCAGTGTTAGTTCACAGCAACACATATTTAGGCTTATTCTCTGTCTAGGCTCACTGTATCACTGTATCACTTGTCTTTCCATTGTTCATCGATTTACTTGAGCGTACACCAGTAACATCTCCATACATCCTGTCGCATGCTAGTGTAGGCCAAGGGCATCAGCTTGCTCCAGAAAGACAAAGCCTGGCAACCTACCCCTGTCGCATCTGATATGCCAAAAACCAGTTATAATATAGACCTCATTCCCATGACCTGAACGAATGGTTTGAGGCTCTTTATCTTTCGTCTAGGATATTTTGTTGGAAACACATATTTAGGCTTGCTCTCTATTTAGTATATTTTGATGGATACTGACAAATCCTGTATTGTATCCACCAGGATATTATATAGAATAATTTTACTGTCTTAAAAATACCCTTGCTTTGCTCATTTCTCCCCATTCTTTCCCATGAATACCTAACCACAGCTGATTGTTTTACTTTAGTTTACCTTATCTAGGTATTTGTATCATAGTAGACAAACAAACTAAGCAATTTCAGAACCTAAATGTTATATGACAAAAGTCTACATATATAATCTCTCAAGTCAATCTAAAAATGGAGTTTGAATTAATGGAACGTTTAGCTATTATTCCAGCTTAGTCACTATAAATTATGATTCATCTTATATTTCCTACTAAAGGAAGCAATTTTCCAACCTTTTCTCAACATGAAATTAGAACTTTTTAATACATAAACCTTTGTACATTATCACTAACTCATCATCAAATAATGCCCTGTATTTTCTCCCTTTTCATTTGCCTAGTTTAAACTTATAATTCAAGATCAGATTCATATTTATTAAAGTACCAAATTACAATTAATTTTCAAAAGTGTAATTGCATGTCTGATCATCTTCAAAAAAGTACTATGTAAATAAATTCACTCTATGTTCCCATCAAAAAACAATTTACTGAAATGTTTATTTAAATAATCCACTCTTCCAGTGATTTTAAATTAGATCACATTAAAAAACTTAATTTGACATATCATCTCTCAGCTGATTTATAGTTACACCTATGCTACTAAAAATCATCAACCTTATAGAATAACAAAATTTTTAAATCTAGTTTTCAAGTCTACTCTCTAAAGCTTTAGCCGGGAGAATCTTCATTCATAACAAATACTTCTGCTTATACAGTAACTGTTTTGTTTATGAGAAACTTTTTTAAAAAAATTTTTTATTATACCACCATGAGATATACAATTACAAGAATGTTCATGTTTGGGTTTCAGTCACACAGAGTTCCGGCACCAATCCCTCCACCAGTGCACATTTCTCACCACCAATGTCCCCTGATTCTATGCAAATTCTATGACATTCTTCTTATCAAGTCTGAATGAAATTAGTGTCTGGCTTTTTGTAATCAAAGAATATAGCAAAAGTGATGCTTACGCAGTCAAAGACTAGATCCAAAGATATCACAGAGCTTCTATCTGGTTCCATTGACTAGGCTATGGAAAAGCTGTCTTGTAAGAGAGTCCAGTTTTATACCCTCGCTGGAGAGCTGACTGTGTGTTCTGAGACCAGCACGCCCAGCTGAGAGCAGTAAGTGAGTCATTCCAGCCCCAGCTTCAGACATGCTCATGAGGGGGTTCAAGGTGATTCCAGACCCTTCTAGCCAGACTCAGTCTTTATTTGTTTGCATTTGGGGTTCCAGATACATGAAGCAAAGAGAATATCACACACACACACACACACACACACACACACACACGTACTCTGCCTGAATTTCTAACCCAGAGAATCTATGAGCATAATAAAATAATAAAGTCTTCTTTATGTCCCAAATTTTGAGGTGATTTATTACAATGGCCATAGCAAGAGTTTCATCATCCCAAAAGCACACCCTGACACAGATTAGTTTGCTTGTAACTGGATTATTTGAAAGTTGATCTCAGGAAGCATCAGTTAGCTAGTGGGGATGTAAAATGAGGAAGGAAAAACCCAGTAAAGATATGCTAATGAATGGTATACTACTGAAATCAATGGGATCCTTTTGGCTGGAAACCCAAGAAGAAGGTACAGGAAATACCTCCATGTTGCCCTGCCTTAAGAGCAACAAAACAATTATCCATTATCACTTATGTATCGTTAGTTGAGAGTCACTCTAGTGTATTAATATACAAGCACATAATTCGTCTATGACTGAGTTTTCTTCTGCAGAGAGAGTCCACAGGAATTTGTCAGACAGAAACAGAGGGCTTGGGAATGATGGGAGTGGAGGAATTGCAGGTAGAACCTCAAATTTAGGTACAGGAGTTTAAACTGGAACTTATTGAGCAAGGTCTGGATTTTAATGGTTCATCAACCTCTGGAAACTGTTTTTGAAATTCTGCATAATGTACATATGTATATTTTTCTCAGAAGAAATTCAGTATTTCTTCATCTTCCCCTTGTTCTTTGAGGAAAAGAATGTTATAAATAATGAACCAAATAATAAAAACACTTCTTAAACTCTCTTTCTAATCTATAATGAGAATCATTAATGGCTCTTTGCTCTTAAATAATAGGTGTGCAGTACACATTAAGACTTATAACATTATATAAAATTATTATAACCAAACCAAGAAAATGATTGATTATCACACTGTTCCCGAGGAGGACAATTTTTGGCAGGCGAGGACACTAAAAAAGTATCAAAGAAAAAGCAGTCATACTTCTCTACTGCCGAAATATGTGACTTTGCAAACAACACTTAGACTTTTGGGGGACTGGAAATATGTTTTATCTTTACAGATAATCTGAGTGACATATTTGATTACTTCTTTCTTAATAATAATTACTACATTTTTCTTAATATAATAAAGAGGATACTTCAGTGACAACCATAATAAGAATAGTTTTTAAAAGGATTGACACTAAGAACATGACAAAGTACCAGGCATGTTCTTAGTATCACAGTTAAGTAATGTTTCTTTTTCATCATCAGATTCCTCCAAACTTAAAGCAGCAAATTAATTCCAGAGAAAAACTGTGAGGGTGGTACTGTATGACAGAATTTGGCCTGATTATCCCAACCATCTATTCAGTTCATTGTTCTTCATAAATTATGATACAACTTCTCCAATGGCATTGCCACCCAAGGGCATTGTTTGGGTAAATTATTATTTTTTCAATAAGTTATGTTTTTGTATTGTTTAAATTAATACCTGAAGACCAGCCAGGATTTTGATGACTTAAATCCTTTTCAAGAAATCTATGTTACTCAAAAATAATAAAAGCAGAAATAAGTTTAAGTGAATATATTTTACAAGTTCCTAGACCAAAGAAATGGATTAAATTAATTGAAACTAAAGTGACAAGCATCTAAACAAAGTTAATACATAAGTGATCAATTTATTTACTTTGATAAGGGATGTCTAACACCAATTATTGATCCAGCCATTCCAAGCAATTCTTCCTCATCTTTGGTCTATGGTGCTTTATATACTTCGCCTCCCTACCCTCTATTTACCCTGCATCTCATAGCTTAACTTGTTCACCTAAATACTGCTTTGTTAATGTTTCCTGAGTCGTCCAATGATCAGTTGCTACTACAAAGCCCATAATGACTTTTAATTACATTATATACTATCACATGGATCTTTGAAATCTCAATGAATGTCATTTATGATTTTCCACGGAAATCTTTTTGAATGTCATTTATGATTTTCACTCAGAAAAAAAATACAAAATTTTCCTAGCAAAAACCTTTTCATTAGTACATAATGTACTTTTTCCTGGAATAGATTAAGGGAATCACGAAACTCTTATGTTCTTAAATTACTACCTGATATGAGTAAGGGAAGAAAATTAGCTATTAGCAAGGGAAGAAAAAAGTCTCTATCTGTCTTTCCTTCATCTTTATATGAAAAACATGATGCTGCTTTAGTATATATCTCCAAAGACATAATGCTACTTTAGCATATATCTCCAAAGACATAATGCTACTTTAGTATATATTTACAAAAATTGTATTCTAATGTTCCTAGAAAATATCTTAGAGCATAACTGCATAGCTCTTCAATGATTTTTCAATAAAATAAACACTTTAAATAATAGAGCATTATATTTGTTTCATTTATCACTCAAATAAATCCCACAAAGTTTTGTTTGGGCACCAGACCCAGAAATGCTTCAGGACTGCTTCAGGCTCAGTACTATGGAGCAACTCTTCCCCCTCCCAACCGCCATAGAAATATTAAAACCTCCCCTGTCAAAATTAAATGCTATCTATAATAATAACTCAGCACACAAAAGGTTTCTACACGTTTTCCAAGTTAGATTACATTCCCTACTTTTCTATCCTTTAACAACCAAGAGTATTTCATTATTACTACCTTTTAAGACATTCATCCAAAAATATTTATGGAGCATCTGATATATTCCCAGCACTATATTAATGCTAATGATGGCAACTAGTCACAAATAAACATTAACTTATACATGGCAAACTCTATTTTGGAATCAATGTTTCTTAATTTTTTTACAAAACTAATACTGAATTTATCAGATGGGTAAATAAACTCAACAAACTGAAAGTCATAATAAATAAACTGATTCTTTAATCAGGTCAAAATGTGAAGATTTCCTTGTAACATTATGCTATCAAATAGAAGGGGCCTTCCTCTAAAAATTAAAATAATAACAAATAATATTTAGAGTCTCCATTTTCTCTATGCTTGTAAAAATATAGCACAAGTTTACTAAATGATGTGCCAGTAATATTCAATGCTAAATTATTTATACAGGGGGCGAAGTGATAGCCCAGCGGGTAGGGCGTTTGCCTAGCATGCGGCCGGCCCATGCCGGCCCGGGTTCGATCCCCGGCATCCCATATGGTCCCCCGATGACCGTCAGGCGTAATTCCTGAGTGCAGAGCCAGGAGAAACCCCTGAGCATTGCCGGGTGTGACCCAAAAAGCAAAAAAAAAATTTATTTGTACAGGGACTAGACTGACGTTTGCTTTTGTATTATCTATGCATAATTACAGAAATTATTTGTATATCAAGATCTCCAGAGAAATGCTAAAACAAATCATAAGAATTAACTTGCTTTCATTTCCTCTGGGTCTTATCTTAGAAGAACTCTCTAAGATTTCTAAATATCTAAAAGGTACAAAAGGGGTTATATGCAAAAATAGAGTGAAAGAATAAGATTTCAAACAAAACAGACAGGATGAGTGAAGTGTTTAACAGTAAAAAGTCTTTTCAGGTTGCAGGACAAGAATGAAGACTTTGTCACTTTGTTTTGGTTGACATGTTGACAGATAGCAGGCCTTTGATAGCTCAACAGAGAAAGAAGGTTTTATATGCCTATAATAAGGACATTAACAAATATGACAGTAGACAGCAGCTTGTACAAACTGCTGTGCTGATACCATTCTCCATTCAAAGACAACAAGTAATGATAATGGTGGAAATTAAACAAGGAGGGTTAAATCAATCAGATCAGATTACAAAGAATACTGAAAATAGAAAACAGATGGGGGCTTTGATGCATCTGAGATCTTTAGAATGAGTAATATTTCAAATGTATGGTTATTACCAGAAAGTGTCTTTTTAAAAAATGTCTCACTCCCTATTCCATTATTCAACCCAGATGAATATGAAAACTTTCAAGTGAATTTCATAAGATTAGGTCGACAGTATAGAAATATGTCAAAGATATGTGACTTGAATATCATATGATCAGAATCTCTTGGTTCTGGATTAAAGAACTGAGTATTGCAAGAAAAGGAGAAAAAAGGATGGGAGAGTGTGGTGGAGAGTGAAGAAGAGCAGCATAGAACACTTAGATAACATAAGAACGTTGCTCAAGCCTCTTAGACACTTGGGTGATAAAAAGTGAGCTAACAGTGTATATCTAAGTTGTAAGTGTAAACACTCTTGTAAGCAAATGGCCCCAAAATATAAAAATTAATTTTTAAAAAATTTTTAAAAAAATTTTTTAAATTTTTTTTTAAGAGACTCGCAGACATGGGGGCAGAGCTGCTACTGGCCTCCCTGTGACCAGCCACTCACGAGGCGCCCGGGAGGAATGGTGGGTTCTAGCCCTGGCCCACCACCCCAGCAGAGCCTCGCAACAAGCCAGACGACCCCCACTCCATGAGGGCCTCCATTTTCCACATCTGGACTTCTCTCCTCATCAGAACTCCACCCAGCAGACCAGCCTATCACAGCCGGGCTTGCACGGCTGCTTGCGGTCCGTGCGGTTCATCAATAAATGCTGGACTTAGAGATGCCTACAAGACTATGCTACCTGCATGGCAGAGCCTGGCAAGCTCCCCGTGTTGTATTTGATATGCCAAATACCAGTAACAATTATAGACCTCATTCCGGAATAGATTGAGGCTCTTTATGTTCCTGGAGCAAGCAGATGCCCTTGGGCTCTACTAGCATGAGACAGGACATATGGAGATGTTACTGGTGCCCGCTCGAGCAAATCTATGATGAACGGGAAGACAGTGAAGACAGTGATACAGTGAATTTTTTTTAATCTGAACATGCTATGGCCCGAGAGATAGAACAATGGGTAGGGTGTTGTCTTATTGGTGGATTTGATCCCTGAACTATTTATACTGAGAGTACTTCCAAGTGAAATCCTTGAGCACAGACACAGGAGTAAGGCCTGAGCATCACCAGGTATAACCCAAAACTAATACACACATTTACATAAGCATATGTACATATATGCATATGTATATATGTAAAATTTTCAAGGGGTAATATTGGGAGGTAGGAAGGGACCTCCAGACATTTGTGGAGGAATATATACATTAGTAGTGTGTGTGAAATTGAAAACAACGATAAGACTGAAATTCTATTATTAGCAGTATTTGCTAATTATATTGCCTAATTTTTTAAGCTACTAGTAAACCTGCCCCAGCAGAGCCTCACAACAAGCCAGACAACCCCCCCACTCCATGAGGACCTCTATTTTCCACATCCGAACTCTCCCCGTCAGAACTCCACCCAGCAGACCAGCCTATCACAGCCTGGCTCATCGAGATCCACCCTGCAGTGTTTTTTTCATACGGCCCAGGTATGCTGATCCAGAGACAGACATGGGACAGAGCTGCTACTGGCTCTCTCCCTGTGCCCAGCCGCTCATGAGGTGCCTGGGAGGGATGGCAGGTTCTAGCCCTGGCCCATCACCCCAGCAGAGCCTCAGAACAAGCCAGATGACCCCCCACTCCATGAGGACCTCCATTTTCCACATCTGGACTTCCCCCTCGTCAGAACTCCACCCAGCAGACCAGCCTATCACAGCCCGCGCCGCGCTGGTTCATCAATAAATGCTGGATTTTGAGATGACTACAAGAGTATGCTACCCTCCTGACAAGCTACCCGTGTCGTATTTGATATGCCAGATACCAGTAACAATTATAGACCTCATTCCCATGACCTGATGGAATGGTTTGAGGCTCTTTATGTTCCTGGAGCAAGCAGGTGCCCTTGGGCCTCTACTAGCATGAGACAGGTCATATGGAGATGTTACTGGTGCCCGCTCGAGCAAATTGATGATGAACGGGAAGACAGTGATACAGTGATACTAGTAAACCTAAAAAGTCAACCTATAAATTAAGTTTAGGAACTCCATCAATGACTAAACATAGTCATATATGTACTTACTGTTTTATTACAAGCCAGACCTTTGCTAGTATTACACAAGTAGATAAGATCACATTTTCCTTATAGGCCACTTTTATATTTAAGACTCTAAAAACCCTACTATAATTATATTATTTTCAGAAAACTATCAGTCAAAAAGATAAAGAAAATCAAGGAAATATGGGATAATTATATTTCCAAACTGGTCTTGTTTATTCACTATCACCTGCTTTTTCAGAGTTGCAAAAGTGATCCAAAGTGGCTATATTAATGGAAAAGAGCTATTAATATTTTGTGATTTTTTAAAATATATGCATTTTTAGAATTTCTGATGTCCTGAGGTCACACTAGAGTCACATAATGTAGTCTGAGTTTATGGTACTTCCAGTGAAAGAATTTGTATTTGCAAAGTTAAGGGTTTCTCATGACTCATGGCCACACACACATATTGAGAATTCCTAACTTGAGCATGTCTTCAGTGCAGATCTGAAAAGAAACAGAAGGAATTGTCTACCACTATGCACAGCTAGTTTTCCATGAGAATAGGGATGTATTAGGAAAATTATCTATAATATATATTCACTATCTTAGAGCAATCACATAATGGTAGATTTAACGACATCTCAAGGATTAATTCTCCTTGAAATATGCTTTCTTTAGGATAAAGAATCAGAAGGATATGAAGGTATAATAAGGATTTAGGGGTCCAGGGTCACTGGTTTAGGAATCACGTTTGGTATGCATTAAGCAAATAATACACACTCTGAATATTGAATGATAATATGTGTCAAGGTAGGAAGATGGCAGGTGATTAGTCTGCTTAAATTTCAGATGCATGCCTTCTTGGTGACATAAATATCACCAAATGGGATCATAAATGACCTTCCAAAATATTCAAAGTGAAATGAGAGAAAAAGGTATGAATCTTCAATAAAATTCTACCAGTAACTTTACCTTATGTAACTGATTCTAGACCGAAAATGACCACTAACACCCCACCTCTTCTCTTAAAGTCCAGATTGCAAACATCATTTCCATTTATGTTCTATTTGTGAAACTAAATCACACAGGTATATGCAGTTCCAAAGAAGGATGGGAGTTGAGTCTGGCTGGAGCACTTGCTTTCAGTCATAATTTCACTCTGGGACTAAGGAAAGCTAGTGGGAAAGGAAACTAAGTTTCTAGGGAAACTTCATTGACTACTCAGAGTTCTCTAAACAGTTACTTTCATCAAAACTAAGGACACTCATTTATTTTCAACTTAGAAAATGTAACTGGAATATTCACAAAATATCTCATCCAACTTCTATTACTTT
>JAJIBD010013697.1:0-10649 GCA_021461705.1 Cryptotis parvus | reverse complement strand
TTTATGGATATCTCTGTCACCAGAAAGTGCTTTTCCGAAGCGTAGAGACCATACTTCTATGCATGTATTTATATTTAGTGTCTGTAAATTAGAAGAGTATTCCAGGAGGACACTATTTTCTAAATAGATGAATGACAAAATTTTATATAAGTGTCAGGTTACTTGCTTCTAAGAAAGCTGAGATGTTTTTTCTCACACTTTATTTTCATGACAATAGAAGTCCCAGGAAGGCAGGTTTGGGGATATATTGGTAAAGATACTTTGTTAAGGATGACATTTACTAATCTTTGGGGGAAAGATGAAATAAGACACTATCTACTAATGGATCTCTCCAGAGCTGAGAAATTTCTACTAATTATTTCCTGGAGACCCCTGGCTCTCTCTTGGTCTGTTCTTCTTAGTAATTTTTGGCCCCAACCTTGACAGCAGTTTGGAGTGCAGATAGGAACATTATTTCATGAAGTAATTTAGATATGATTTAAAAAATCTCATTACACAACTGTGCAAGAGCTTGCATTTAACCCTGTTATTGTGGCATTTGAGGAATAATAAATAGGCTGTAAACTGGAAAACTGCAGAAGCTTTTGATAGAAGAATTGAAATTGCATTCTGCATACAAGCCACCACCATAAAATGAGAGACACTCAGCAGAGTGAAATACGTTAGAAAGTTGGTATAGCATTTTCACTTCCACATATTATTACTGAAAAACACCTGAGGAATTTCCAGAAAGATTCAATACTTGCATCCCACAATTATAGAGCATGTAGCAAAGATAATTGGAAATACTTCATATTAAGTCAGCTTTGTAAAATAAACATTCAACTATGTTTTACTATTACTAGGTCCCTAGGATCTCTCACCTTTGAGAAAAAATTCTCAGAAATACACTTTATTACTTAACCTTGGAAAGATACAGGCGTTAGGCTGATCTAATTGCTCCAAGAGCTTGTCCTTGGAGATACAGTAGATAGAGTCTAGCACTGTTGTCATATCTGTGTGGAAAAAAATTATGAGTTTGGGCAAATGTTTCTAACTTTAGTTTACTTAGCTATGAAATTGGGATTGAGTAAGGATATTCATGCAAAGCATCTCTCACAGAGACTAGCACACAATAAAGGTATAGATCTATAATTAGAGAAAAATGAGGATTGAACATACTTAATATTAAACTAATTATTAAAAGTATTCCACTGCGCTTTAGAGATGAGAGGGCACTGACTTTAGTGCTTTCAAAGGTGTGCATAATACAGTTGTTACAGGCGCTCAGACAAGTCATTCATTGTTCCAGCACTATCCCAGCACCAGAGTGACCTTCCCTCCACCATTGTCTCCATTTACCCAGCCCCACCCCTTGTCTTGTATCATTTGTCTTCCTGTCGTTCATTGATTTGCTCAAGCAGGCACCAGCAACATCTCCATATGTCCTGTCACATGCTAGTGTAGCCCAAGAGGCATCTGCTCACTCCAGGAACATGAAGAGCCTCAGGTCATGAGAATGAGGTCTATAATTGATACTGGTTTGGGTATAGCAAATACGACATAGGTAGCTTGCCAGGCTCTGCTGTGTAGGTGGGATACTAGGAGACTCTCATCTCGTGCATTTATTGATTAGTCATGCAGCAGCAAAGGGCTTTTCTGCTGAGTGGAGCTCTGACGAGCTGTGGAGTCTGGATGTTGAAAATGGTGGCCCCTCATGGTGTGGAGGTTCCTCTGGCTTCTTGTGAGGCTCTGCTAGGATGGTGGGCCAGGGCTAGACCCACCTTCCCTCCTGGGTGCCTCATGGCCAGCTGCACACAGTGAGAGCCAGTAGCAGCTCTGCCCCCTTGTATCTTAGTCTCTGGATCAGGCATTACTGGGCATGAGATAGATCTTGCTGTAGGGTTGAACTCCTGACAAGCAGGGCTTGTGGATCTGCTTTTTGCTGTGTGGAGCTCTGATGAGCTATGGAGTCCAGATGTTAAAAATGGTGGCCCTCATGGTCAGCTGTGCACAGGGAGAGCTGGCAGCAGTTCTGCCCCGTGTATCTGAGTCGCTGCCCCACCCTTCATCTGAAATTTTTAAAATTTTCTATTGCTTGTTACAACTAAATGGCTAATGGAATTATTAAAAATACTTCAGTAAAAGAAAATAGTTTTATCTCACCACAGGGTTTTTTAATCTTTGAGGATTTATTAAGCTGTTTGTTGCTAGTTGAGCTTTCTATGTTAATTTTTTCAGTTTGTTGAGCTTTGTTAGCTTTTATGTTACTTTCCCATCCGCTATGGTGGGTTCTGACTGTCAGTACTGAGGAATTTGGAGGTATCATAAGATCTCGTGCATGGCTCCATAGTCCAGAAATTTCAGAATCTCTAGACCTGGGTCAGGGAGTTGACACGGTGTTGGCTTCTAGGATGTGGCTGTGACTTCTGGGGCTTCTGGAAGAATGGGGATGGAATGAATCTGTTGTTCCCCACTCCAAGAAGACCCCAAAGTACTCAGCCTGAAAACCAGGGTAGTTGGAATTTTCCCGCAGTTCCACTAAATTCCAACTACAATAGCGTAGTTGGAATTTGGTGTCTCTGCAATGATTCCTTATGAATAAGTGGAGTTGGACTGTTGGCATAGTGCTGTAAGGTGTGGGTGTGGCTGACAGGGCTTTGGTGGGGGATACTGGACCCACTCCCCTTGCTAGGGACCTTGAGTACTCAGTTTGTAGACCCCTGTACCCATGAATTTTAGTTGCTTGTTTTGTATCTCTTCCAAGATTTAGTTGTGATCTGTAGAGCAAGGCCAGTGCACAGATTGACATGGCTGCAGCTATGGGATCTGTGCATATATATTTTTCATAGATAATTTTGAGGCAAAAATTTACCCAAGACAGAATTAACCATATTGAGGGGGACACCACACCATTAATGCTCAGGGTTTATTGCTGGCCCTGGGGCTTGGGATTGAATTTGGGTCAGTCACATGCAAGGCAAGTGCCCAACCTGCCGCAGTACTTTCTTTTCTGTCCCATAATTAACTAGTTGTAAATGGAATAGTCACAACATTGTGTCAACAGCTATCTCTGGCTTCAAGACAATGTTACTCCAAAGTAAAACCCATATCCTTTAAGCAGACCTTTTCTATTATTTCCTCTCTCCATTCTCCCCATTTCTACCCCCTGAGGATTATCTATTTTGGGTATCACCTATAAATGGAGACATACATGTGTAACCTTATGTGTCTGGTCATGGTTTTTAGGTAGAGACAAAGAAATTCTCTTCATAGGAAAAAAGAAGTCAGTTCCAGTTTCCAATCCAGGTTCCTATGTTTGTTTTCCTGGCAGAAAAGAATTTCAACTGAAGAAATTGGTGCAAAAGAGTTTTATGAAACAATTATAGGAAAGAGAAATCCATAAAATAAAGCGAGGCTGGAGAGATAGAGGGGTTAACTCGCTTACCTTGCTTGCAGCCCAGTCTGTTTCAAATCATCAGCATTGCATATGATCCCGTGAGTACTTTAGAAGCTATCTCTGTTCACAAAGTCAGGAATAAACCCTGAGCACAGTCAGGTATAGCCCCAAAATAAAAAAATAACCCTTGTATTAGGTAATAATAGAGAGAAATGCTGTCCCTGTATTGTGATGTATAGATGACTTCAGAATGATGTGTGTGGGATTGTTTTTGTAAAGCTATTACTTTTCCAAGCTGTCTTGCTTTTAGTTCTCTCTGAGTTGGTAAAGAATCTCTTGCAAGAGCTATATTTAGGAAAAAAGGACTGAGTTTTGGTAGTATTCCTCATTCAGTACCTAATTAGGGCCCTTGTTCTGACTGAATAGTCTCTTTGTGGGTCTCTTGATGGGTTGGAACCTTGAATGTTTGAGTTGGAATCTCCAATATGGAGAAGGCAATTTGAAGAATTCCTTTGAGATCATTTATTGGTTTTATAATTTCTTAAAAACTTTGGCAAGGAACCCTACCTAACCATCTCTCTGCACAGGACACAGAGTTGATACATAGAATCAATGACATCTATATATGGGTAGCATCAATTATAAAATAAAAATCTAGAAAGAACATCATTTAGAATAGCATCAATAATATAAAATAATTATAACTGAATTCATTTAAAAATTCTTTTTTTGTTTTCAGTATTGGGGCTATACCTATTGGTTTTCAGTACTTATTTTTATGTTTTGCACTGAGGGATTATTACTGGTTAGGCTCAGGAGCTCATATATAGTGTCAGGGATAGAACCCTGGCCTACCACATGCAAGGTAAGAACCTTACCTGCTATACTATCTCTCCATCCCCAGAAAACTTTCTGAGTTAGATGTAAACTTCAATATTTAAGTTTAATGTTGGCAGCATTCATTTAACAGCTGCCAACTTTCAAAGAACTATATCTAAAAATATGTTTATTTCATTGTATAAAAATTCTACCCCCCCAATTAAAAAAGAAAATAGATTGCAAGATTCCTATTAAAAGTCTTCAAACCTCAAGAAGCCAGACACAAAAGGTTGCATGTATATGCAGATTTGTATCTTGACCCTGGATACCCTCATTATTTGTTGAATGGTCAGCTTATGAAATAAAGTGCAACTTCTCAAATATGACCTACTCTTCCAACCTCCCTACCTCCCAGCTATTCCTTTATCTTTTTCTTCTTGAGGTTTCTTTCTCCCATTGACCAGACATGAACTTCTACCCATCACCAAGATCCAGGTAGAGAGTATATACTTGCTTTTCCTTCCTATGAGTCTTTCCTCTTCCAACATGTTCAAATAATTATCTATAATAACACTATGAAAATATATTAATAATATTGTTATATGTGTGCCCTTTGCTCTAGGCTTCTGTCCAATGCTTAAAGATCAATCTGATTCATTTATTTACCCTAGAATGTACACAACTACACCGGTCTCTCAAAGGCATTTGTGATGAAAAGTGAAAATTTCATATTACTGGGAAAACTTTCAATAGACATAGCTTATAAGATTAGTACAAAACTAGATATTTGAATATTGTCTTTAGGTTTAGATGCATCATGAAAAAGAAACAAATGTATCCTCAAGATAGTTACAGCCATCTACCAAAAGCCCACAGCAAGCATCATTCTAAATGGGGAAAAGTTGAAAGCCTTCCCCTGAGATCAGGGACAAGACAAGGTTGCCCACTCTCACCTCTTTTTATTCAATATAGTACTGGAAGTACTTGCCATAGCAATCAGAGAAGGAAAGGACATCAAGGGCATTCAGATAGGCAAGGAAGAAGTCAAGCTATCATTATTTGCAGATGACATGATATTATACCTAGAGAACCCTAAACTCTCTACCAAAAAACTCCTAGAAACAATAGACGCATATAGTAGAGTGGCAGGGATACAAAATCAACACACAAAAGTCAGTGGCTTTCCTATATACAAATAATGAAAGAGAAGAAAGGGATATTAAGGAAACAATTCCATTCACAATTGTGCCACAGAAAATCAAATACCTAGGAATCAACTTACCCAAGTATGTAAAGGACCTGTACAAAGAAAACTACAAGACACTGCTCCAAGAGATAAAAGAGGACACAAGGAAATGGAAACACATTCCCTGTTCATGGATGGGGAGAATCAACATTGTCAAACTGGTAATACTCCCTAGAGCTCTGTACAGATTCAATGCAGTCCCTATGAGGATACCCATGACATTCTTCAAAAGAAATTGACCAAACGCTCCTGAAATTTGTATGGAACAATAAACCCCCAAGGATAGCTAAAGCAATCCTCGGAATAAGAAGATGGGAGGCATCACCTTTCCCAACTTCAAACTGTACTACAAGGCAGTAGTAATTTAAACAGCATGGTATTGGAATAAAAACAGACCTGTGGACCTATGGAATAGAATTGAGTATCCTGACACCCAACCTCAAACACATGATCATTTAATCTTTGATAAAGGTGCAATGAGTCTAAAATGGAGTAAGGAAAGCCTCTTCAACAAGTGGTGTTGGGAAAATTGGGCAGCGACATGTAAAAAAATGAATTTGGACCTGTGTCTAACACCATGCACAAAAATCAGATCAAAATGGATTAAAGATCTCAATATCAGACTTGAATCCATAAAAGTACATTGAAGACAATATAGGAAAAACCCTCCACGACATTGAAGCTAAAGGCATCTTCATAGATGAAACATCACTAACAAAGCAACTAGAAGAAAAGATAAACATATGGGACTACATGAAACTAAAAAGCTTCTGCACCTCAAAAGAAACAGTGACTAAGATACAAAAGCAGTCCACAGAATGGGAAAGAATATTCACCCAATACCCATCTGTTAAGGGGTTAATATCCAGGATATATCAGGCACTGGTAGAACTTTACAAGAAGAAAACAAACAACCCCATCAAAAAATGGGGAGAAGAAATGAACAGAAGCTTCAGCAAGGAAGAAATTCGAATGGCCAAAAAACATATGAAACAATGCTCATCATCACTAATCATCAGAGAGATGCAAATCAAAACAACAATGAGATATCACTTCACACCACAGAGACTGGCACATATTCAAAAGAGCAAGAACAACAAGTGCTGGCGTGGATGTGGGGAAAAGGGGACACTCATCCATTGTTGGTGGGAATGCTGGCAGGTACAGCCTTTCTGGAAAACAATATGGACTTTCCTCCAAAGACTAGAAATTGAACTCCCATTTGACCCAGCCATACCACTCCTGGGAATCTACTCTGGGAAACCAAAAATACGCAGCGGAAACACCATCCCTACTTTTATGTTCATAGCAGCATTATTCACAATAGCCAGAATCTGGAAGCAACCAGAGTGCCTGAAAATCGATGACTGGATAAAGAAGCTTTGGTACATCTACACAATGGAATACTATGCAGCTGTTAGGAAAAATGAAGTTATAAAATTTGCCTATAAATGGATGGACATGGATAAGATTATGTTGAGCGAAATTAGCCAGAAGGAGAAAGACAGATACAGAATGACTGCATTTATTTGCATGGCATAAATATATATGTACATATTTTGATACCAATATCCAAGGTCAAGTGAAACGTATATCAGGAGGTCTTGTCAAAGGTAGAAATTATCACAGACGTGTGAGAGTCAGGAGGTTAGGTAAGACAGAAAATGGAACAGTGTGCTAATAATTGTCGAGGGGTACTAATGCCAACCTAGAACTGAGCATTAAATAGAGGCAAAAAGGATACACATGACAACCTTTTAATGTATGTTCTGTAATCCATAGACTGGAAGGGAAGGAAAATAGAAAGAGAGAGAAAGGGAAAGAAATAAAGAACCTGCCATGGAGCAGGGCTGGGGAAGGGGGAGGGAACCGGGGATGTTGATGGTGGGAGATGGGCACTGATGGAGGGACGGGTGCTGGAACACTGTATGACCAAAACCCAAATATGAACTTTTTAATTGTATATCTTTTTATTTGTATATCTCACGGTGGTATAATAAAATACTTAAAAAAAGAAACAAATGTAATCATTTCATGATATTTGCTTAATTATAGTCTTGATATGGAAATAGAACATTGTATTGCTTGCACAATTTATTGGTGTCCAGATTACAGTGTTGCTTTTCGATATGTGCCATTCCATGAAATTAAAACAGAATAGCTAGAAAATGAGTGAAAGTGTGAATGGGGGGTAGTAAAAATATTTTGTCTCTACTTTTCAACTTAAAGAAATAGAAATTTAACATAGAGGTAGAATTTAACATACAACGGAATTGTACATTCATATAGATGACAAGTTAAAAGATCCTGATTTGAATGTGGACACATTTTTGGGTTTTGGAAATTACTGCATCCCTGCTTAAATACAAGTTGTTTTTGAGTTTCTCAAATTTGATAATGCACCAAAGGTATTCTGTAAAACAAAAGTTGTCATTAAAATTCTTGTGATGGAGATTCTAAATCAATCTATAACCAAATACCAATTTAATTTCCTATAAAATTCATTTTGGAATTTAAAGAGATGCTTTTAAGTTCATCTAAAAATTCCATGGGGAAGATTAATCAAGAACACTGTCAAAAAGGAAAACAATGAAGACACACCTACCCAATTGTATGAGAAGCCATTATAAAGTTAGAGTACTATGAAATATGGAAAGTGCAGGGGTAGGGCAGATAGATGGCACGACAGATTTGGGTCAAAAACAAAAATAAGATTTAAAATTAGATATGATTTTAAAAGGGTGTTCAGTGAATGTGTTGTCACATTTGTTCAGTTACTTGGAATGAATGCTAGCTAGAATTAAATGTTAGCCATGGCTCCAATTCATTATATACCAATGAGTGTTTTTAACTGTTAGAGAAGTTCTGTAAGCAAATACCAGTATTGTCATAATGTTATAGGTAGAACTTGAGATACACATAAGCTAAGTACTTCATCTAAGGTTATATAAATGTGAAGAATTAACGGTGTAGTATGAACCTTAGGAGTCCAGAGTCTTATTCATACTACTAATATATGTTTGATACCATCTCGGTTCTGACCTAATATACATTTCCATAGAAATTGAAGCTTAAAATTAAAACCCACAGGGTTGAGGGATAGTACAGTGGGTAAGGTGTTTGCCTTGCATGATGTGGGTTTGATCCTTGACACTCATATGGTCCCGGGCCCTGCCGGAAGAGGAGTAGTCTCTGAGCACAGAGCCTAGAGTCAGCCCTGAGCACTTGCCAGATGTGGTATTTATTTGGAAAACTTATTGTTTGAGAAGAATGTATTATTATAAAGAACAAATTAGACCATACAGTTTATTAACTTTCATGTTTAAATTTTATTGCTCTGAAAACATGCTACATTAAATTCCTTCTTTGGGAAATATTTTTGTTTGAACTTTACTGCCAAATATATGATATTTATTTGTACACCTTCCATAAAATTTGTGTTTTTTCTTTGAAATCAATGTAAATTAAGTTTTTAGCTTATCATTCAAATGTATGTTAGCTTATTATTCAAATATATATTCTTTACATATTTAGAATGTATACAATTTACATTTATAAATGTAAATTGTAAATACATTCACTTTTGAGTGTATATTTAAATATACACTTAAATGTATATTTACATTAAAATGTATATTAAATAAAAACATTATATTTTACAGTGTTTATGGCTTTGCTTCAGTGCATTTGCTACTATCTGTGACATACTTGAATATTTTTTCTTGAAATACATATGGTCTCTATGTGTGTGTTTATCAATATTTAAGGATTCTCCTTTTCTTGTTTAATTCACTTTATCTAATATTAGTTTTGTAATACCTGCATCCTTTTGCATTGGGCTTGTTAAAACAAGAGTGTGCCTTTCCTTATGTTGTGGATAAATATTTCAAAATAACTTAATACTTTGGCATCAAAGGTATATCTTATATTCAATTTTGATCTCTGACCAGTTATTCTAATATCACAATTCATACATTGTATCTTACTTTCTCCTCCTTTGGTTAGTCTCCAACCTGATCTATTTGATTAGATATTTGTTTTTCAAGTGGAACCCTATACCTTAGTTTGTGTAGAGATCATTCATTAAAGACCCAGAGATAATGTTAATTTATTTCTTTAGAAAATTAAGCATGACTGTAAGCTTTGTTAATAATAAATATTCATATTGGTCCATTTATTAGTTGGATCTCTTATGTGTATTCATAGACAGTAAAGTAGTAAGTTAGAAAATAGTGATTTCTAGAAATCAGAGTGAATGTGATGGTAACCTTTTTAACGTCTTGTTCTTTTCTTGACTCACTGCAATATAAATGTGTTCAGTCAAGTGAATTTAAGCATTTAGTCATTTATTTGTATCTAAGAAAATTCACCAACTTTTCCATGATCTAAAATAATTGCCCCGCAAATGCAGGTTAGAAAAAATGTCCCTGATGAACAAACAAGGCTTAGTAATAATATCAAATTCCCCGCCACTTCCATCCCCCAGAAAAAAAACCTGCTAAAACTTTCCTCTTCTGGCAGGAAGTCACCGACAGCCGCTTTATGAGGTAACAGAGAGTGTTTTCAAAACGGATATTTGGAAATGTTTCCTGGTGTTTCCATTGCTGTATGATACATTGCTGAAAAGATATAAATGTTACACCTTTAAAAAATAATCACCCATATCAACACACTTGAAAAACTTGAAGTAGAATTTATTCTGTTCAAAAGTTTTGGAGAATGTTAAAGCTATTTTTTTGGAGCATAAAAAATGTAACAGGAACAAATTGTTTTTCAGGAGCAATCTATGGATAAAATAGACTGTGGCAGTTTACTACAAAATTTTATTAATAAGAATGTCGTGATTTTAACAATTAGGTGTAATAATTATATAATTTTGAAAATTGGATGTTGTAAAACATGTCAGTATTATTAAGTAAACTAATAATGTATGCCTTTACCTTTAATTTATTGATCTATATAAAAGTTCTTATTCAGCTATTATAGGCATGAAAACCAAGTTTGAAATATAAATTAACCCAGAGTCATACTTTTAAATTCTAAACTCATAGTGTGAAATTCAAGTTCTCAAAAACATGAAAGACAGATTCTTTCAATCTGCTCTCATTGAAAGTCAGAATTTTCGAGATAGAAAAAAGCTATTTGTGTTATGAATACAATAAAATTTATTATAAATTAGCTTTAATTTAAGGACTATCTCCTTTT
>JAJIBD010013696.1:0-30769 GCA_021461705.1 Cryptotis parvus | reverse complement strand
TTTTAAAATGCATGTTTTAAAACTATTTATTTTAGAAGTTGGTTTAACTATATCATATAAGATTTTGTTGTCTAAACCAAATGTTTTCTTTTTTTTCCTTGATCCATGTACTACTAGGAAATACAGCTACTAGTTTACAAACAAATGGGGTTTTTCTAGATGTTCATAGTTTAATTATATGAGGTCATAAAATTGTATTTGATATGATTTAGCTGTTGAAATATGTTGAAACTTGATTTATGGCTCCATGTTTATAGTATAACACATTTTGGTAAATATTTTATAAATGTGGTTTTCTAAAATATGCTTGTAAAGCATATACATTTTTAAATTGTTGGATACAGTTTGTATGTCGTTTAGATCAAGTTTGTATGTTGATTTTTCCTTGAAGTTCTGTCAGTTTTCAGTTTCTACTTCTAACATCATGTTATTAGTTATTCATGGATTTGGAAATATTATATCTGAATAGTAAGATGAATCTTTATACTTATGAATTTCATTTCATTTCTAACAATGCTTCTTTTTGGCTAACCTTGTTTTAATCCCCAGCACAGATCTTGAGCACCTTTAGGCGTGGTCTCCAAATAAATCAGAGAAATGACTCCCCCCAAAGTAAGTTATATTGAAATATTTGCATAACGTACAATTTAGTCATCTATCTAATTAGGAATTACTCAGAGACCACATGGGATGCCAGGGATCAAACCCGGGTCAGCCGCATGCAAGGCAAACACCCACTCTACTGTCTCTCTGGCCCCAAATTTACTCGTTTAAAGTGTACATTTTGGTAATCAAATTTTTGGATCATCAAATTTAGATGACATTCTATAGAGAAATGTGTTTTCAATCTCAAAGTATTTTGGGATCATCTAGCTATCTTTCTGTCGCTGAATTTCAGTTTTCGCACACCATGGTCAATGAACAGACATTGCATGATTTGTATTCCATTACATTGGTATATTTATTTAGGCTTTTTGGGTCACCCCAAGGGAATGCTCAGGGCTTACTCCTGGCTCTGCACTCAGGAATTACTCCTGGTGGTGCTTGGGGGGGACCATATGGGATGCCAGAGGTTGAACCAGGGTTGGCCACATGCAAGGCAAACATTCCAATTGCTGTACTGTCATGCTGGCCCAACCTGTCCATTTCTGATAGAGGAGTATTAAGAAACTGTGTTAAAGGGGCCGGAGCGATAGCCCAGCGGGTAGGGCGTTTGCCTTGCACGCGGCCGGCCTGTGCTGGCCTGGGTTCGATTCCCGGCATCCCATATGGTCCCCTGAGCACCGCCAGGAGTGATTCCTGAGTGCAGAGCCAGGAGTAACCCCTGAGCATTGCCAGGTGTGACCCAAAAAGAAAAAAAAAAAAAAGAAACTGTGTTAAAGTAATTAGTCTCTTTTCCTTGTAATTCTATTGGGTTTTGTCTCATATATTTTGATACTGTTTGTAGATGTGTATATTTTAAGATCATCATGTCATTTTAAAGTACTGCCTCTTTTCCATTACATTATATAATTAGCTTTGTGGGTGCCAGGGTTGGAACCTGGGGCCCGTGAGATATATGCTCTACATCTGAGTCACATCCCTGACTCTAATTGTACCTTTTCTTGTTCTGAAATCTGCCCTGTCTGAAATGAATATTGCGACTCCTACTTCTTTTGATGAGGGTTAGCATGGTATTTCTTTCTCCATTTACTTTTTTTTTAACTCTTTGGGCCACATCTAGTGGTGCTCAGGATTACTCTTAGCTCTGCACTTAGGAATTATTTCTGACCATGCTCGGGACCATATGGGATGCTGGGGATCGAACCCGGGTCAGCCACATGCAAGGGCAAATGCCCTACCCACTGGGCTATCGCTCTAGCCCCTCTCCATTTACTTTGGTTTAGTTTTTTGTTTGAGGGCTACACCAGGCAGAGCTAAGTGGCTAATCTCAGGGATCACTCTAAGTGCTGCTCCAGGGGTTCCTGCTGTACCAAGGCTAGTCCCTGGGTCCTGCATGCTCCAGCTCTTTGAACCCTTTCCCTGGTGCCTTTTCATTTACTTCTTGCTTGTTTGGGGGAACACACCCTCTGGTGCTCAAGTCTTACTTCTGGCTCTGTGTTCGGAGGTCACGCTTAGCAGTAGTCTGAGGACTATCTGTGGTGGTGATTTGAACCAGGGGGGGAGAGATGCAGGGCCAGTCCTCCGACCTCCCTCTACGGTCTCTGGTCTTAAAGTAAATAGATCTTTCGAGAGGGGTGGTTGTGAAGAAGCGCCTATGCTCTGTGATGTTTCTGCTCAGGGACTCACATGCGTCTGCCCTGTAGTGCATGGAAAGGTTTCCTCCTCCCCTTATTACCTGCTCCTGTGAGCCAGAGTCAGCCGTTCCACTACCTCGTGCCAAAGGCCACAGGACACTGGTGGGACACATTTTTTGGGGGTAATATTTTATTATACCACTGTGAGATATACAATTACAAAGATGTTCATGTTTGGTTTTCAGTCATACAGTGTTCCAGCACCCATCCCTCCAGTGGGACACATTTTTGCTCTCCAAATCACCTTATGGGTTAGGTTCTGTAAACTTCTACAAGTTAGGCTCTAGGAAATCAATTTTCCTGAGGGTTAAGTGCTAAGACTTATTTAAAAATGGTTATTTTCCACTCCCTTTATTGGAAATAGGAAGACTCAACCAACCTTCCCTCCCTCCCTCCCTCCCTCCCTCCCTCCTTCCTTCCTCCCTTCCTCCCCTCCCTCCCTCCCCTCCCTCCCTCCCTCCCTCCCTCCTCCCTCCCTCCCCCTCCCTCCCTCCCTTCCTTCTCCTTCCTTCCTTCCTTCCTTCCTTCCTTCCTTCCTTCCTTCCTTCCTTCCTTCCTTCCTTCCTTCCTTCCTTCCTTCCTTCCTTCCTTCCTTCCTTCCTTCCTTCCTTCCTTCCTCCCTCCCTCCTCCCTCCCTCCCTCCCCCCTCCCTCCCTCCCTTTCCCTATCTCCACCCCTGGAAGGACCTGCTAGGGCACCTAGACCTAAAATTCATAAAAACACTGGTTCTGCCTCTATCCAACCCCCACCCCCGGAATTCTAAAATATTTCAAATTAGTTCTCTTTGCACCCCAGAAATTTGTTCAACTTCATTTTTGACTCCCCCAGCTCTGATTCCTTGGGAGATTGCAGCTCTCATAGATCAGGATTCTCTGCATTCACCTGCATGTTGTTGAGGTGAGGTTTGCTTTAGGCTCTCCACTCTTGGATGGATCTAAGAAGAATTGTAGTTTTTCTGGGTTAAATAGCATTTGTACTATCTGGACAGACTATTCACTGTATCACTGTCTTCCCGTTCATCTTCGATTTGCTCGAGTGGGCACCAGTAACATCTCCATATGACCTGTCTCATGAAAGTAGAGCACAAGGGCACCTGCTTGCTCCAGGAACATAAAGAGCCTCAAACCATTCCATCAGGTCATGGGAATGAGGTCTATAATTGTTACTGGTATCTGGCATATCAAATATGACACATGTAGCTTGCCAGGCTCTGCCGTCGGGTAGCATACTCATCTCAAGGTGATTTAATAATAATAAATAAATCACTTGTCACTTGTCTTCCCGTTGTTCATTGATTTGCTTGAGCAGGAGCCAGTAACGTCTCCATTCATTGGGAATGAGGTCCATTATTCTTTCTGTTTTTGGCATATTGAATACACCATGATAGACAGACTATTAATGCCTTTAAACTCTGAGCTGGAAACCTGAAACTTCTCATTCTATCTTTTATTGTTGTTGCTGTGCTTTTGGGTCACACCCAGGGGCTCCCTGGCTCTGCACTCAGGAATTACCCTGGAATGTTCAGAGGTCCACCATATGGGATGCTTGGATTGAACCCGGGTTGGCTGCGGGCCAGGCACACGCCTCCCCATTGTACTCTCAGCCCACCTTATTCTATCTTTGGCTGCATATTCAAGACTTATCACTTACTTATCACTTACAGACAACTGGACACAACTTTCCGAACTAGGCAAAATTGTTCATAAAATACTAAAATCAAATACTTTTCTCATTTGCTCATACAGATAGCTGCCAAAGAGAAGAGTCATCTTCGGAATGGAGAGATGGTACAGGGGTCACAGAGCTTGTCTTGCATGCAGCCACTCTGGTTTGATCCCCGCGTCACATATGGTCCTACCAGAATCCCCAGGCGTGATCCCTGAGCACAGAGTCAGGAGTAAGCTCTGAGCACTGCAGAGTGTGTTCCAAATCCAAAAAAGAAGAAAAAATGGGTGAAAACAGAAGAATAAAAGCCATCTCATTTCCTTATTGCTTCTGCCACCCCGTGGGCTCCAGGGAGCCCCACTCCTCTCGTCGCGCTCCCAGAACATCCTTCTGGGATCTTGTCTGACTGCCTTTCCCACATGTTTACAACGTTTCTTAGCTTCTGTTCTGTTCCTTTTCATAACAATATCCTGTGGGGACACACACATAACCATTCATTTAGTTTTTGTTAAGTGACAAGTTCTGTGCATATACTGCTACTTATCAATTCATCTCTCTATTGAATATATACATACATATATTTGCAAGCGCCAAAACAAACTAACAGAGCCTCCGATTTGAAGTCAGTAATTGACTTATCTTTTCAGGATTCTTTTTTGCTTACCAAAGCACGTGAAGGAATTGGGTGGAATTTCCCCTCTTCTTCCAGGAGAGGGTCTTTTCCCACCTTTCAGGGGGCCTCTGTAGGTGGAGAGAGTCACAGTCCTGATGCCTATGGCGTTGGCATCAGAGCTTCAGTCTGCCAGGGAATGTTCTCTGGCACGCCCGGCCGGCCGGGCCCGGGAAGCCGTGCTGAGCTGGGATTAGAGGGCCGGCATGTGATGCTCAGGGCTGCTTCCTCTTCCCCTTTGGAGCCCTGACAAGAAATGACCTTGTTCAAGCCTGCTGAGCTTCCTAGATTTACTGAGCTTAGAGTGACACATGGGAAGGAGATTATGTTTATTTTTAAAACGTAAAAAAATTGCAACCTTCCCAAGGCCTTTGTGGGGCCTGCGTGCCACAACACAAAAACACACACACATGCAATGTATGTATAATCACTTCTAATTAACTTCAGCTCTTCCTGCAAAACTAAGTGTGAAGTCTTAAAGACTTGTCAGCTTCTCTGCCTGTGAAATTTATCTACTTCTAATTGTGAATAACAATACATTCAAGGTTAGCTATAAATGACTCAGACTTCACAGGAATCCAAAGTCTTCAAACCACATGGAAGATGAATGCATTTATGCAAAACACTCTGGTAGTATGTTCGCAGATCAAAATGCAGTTATTTATGCTTATCCAAAAGAGTTTTTTTCCCCCCCAAAGGAGGGTGGGCGTGTTTCTCTGACATGTGGAAAAATACATTTGATTGATTTCAAAGTGAAAAGATAAAACAGAAGCAATATGTAAGGTAATGATGAGGGTGTCATTTATAATGGATTGAAAGATAAAATAAAATCACAATGGCACAAAATGGAATATCCGAAGCATAAATATCCAGTAAGAATTAGGACCCCTCCTCCCCTCCACTCTCACGAGGGTCCTTCCTCCCCTTCCACCCAGCTGCCATCTCAGGGCCTTCTGGTAGCCTGGAAACTTCCCTCTGTCACCACTAGATGTCACAAACAGCCCGGGGAAATGCAGGGAGCCACTCTCAGAAGCTTTGAAAGTTTGTCCTGAATTTGTAGTTAATTTGGATAAACATCAAGTTCCTTTGGGGTTTTGTGTCAAAATAGCGATTGTGGATTAATGCTAACGAAGATATGGGAAACGATTAGGAATTGTGATCTGTTCTCCAGGACTGGGAAATAATAACCCTATACAAGGACTATCTCCAGGGTTTTGCCTGGGCCAGTTCCTGAGAGAGAGCAGAGCAGGGCCCATTGTTGTAAAAGGTCAATTTAGGACCCCCCCCCCCCCCCCCTCCTTCCCTCTGCCCCAGCTTTCTGCTTGAACTCGTCCCGGGCTATTCCTCAGATGCACACGGACCAGGAGTGAGCCCCTCAGACGTGCAGCCACTAAGACATTCTTGGTCCTTGGAATTTATTTTTATTGAACTAGGCCTGGGACAGGAACTGATTGTTGATTAGGTGAGAATGTTTGCATTTAGACTTTGAAATCTGCTAATCAAAGACATCGCTTGATAGACGGAAGTTAAGAGGGTGGCAATTTGATTCAATGTAAAGAACGTCCTCAAAGCAAACTAGCCCATCATTTATACACAGCCCCTTCGGAAGCGCTTGGGGTCCTTGTGACCGGAAGGATTTAGCACCTACAGAGAGGCCCTTGGCCAATAGAGAGAATCTGTGTTTGGAAAAGACTAGCTGGAAAGTTGGATGAGGTGACCCAAAGTCACAGTGTGTGTCCCAGTCTGTGAACAGACCCAAGGAAAGCCAGGCTTTAAAACAGCGCAATAAACTCAGAGTTTTAGTGACACATCACATGGTTTGCCCACCCTATGGATTTCTCACTTCCTTCCTATGCCACGAGGGAAAGAGATTTGCTCACATTTTCTAGGTATGCAAAAAAGTTAAGAGCTGGGCTGTGAGCTTAAATTCTGGAACACCATTAAATGAAATCCCTTATCCCCTGGTCCCCACGCAGGCCACCCGCAATACCGCTGGTGCTTAGAGCTAGGAAGGAGAACACGTTCCTTAGGCCAAACCCTTAACCCACCGACGAGGAACTGAGGCTGAGTGACGGTTCTGAGTGACAGCTCACAGACCCGGAGCCTGTATGAAATGGGAGACATCAGGGACTCTGGAATACACCTTCATCTGCCCTGCGTGAAATCAGAGGCAGGGGTGAATGGTGGCGAGGAAGTAGAATCTCTAGCCATCACCTACCTGAGTCTGAACGGACCCCAGAATTTGGAAAATGAGACCTACCAGACATTTGCTACAACTTCCTGTCTCCTCTCCCCCACCCCCACCCTTTAGGGCTTCCCCTAAAAAATGCCAGATTGCGTCATGCCTGGCAGTGCTCAGAGGCTATTCCTGGCTCTTTGTTCAGCAGTGACCAGCAGCAATGCTCAGGCGATTCGAACCAGAGACACAGATAATGCAATGCCTCCTCTGATAGTTCTCGGGTCCCAAGTCCTTATTTTATTATTTTTATTTCATTATTTATGTTTTGGGGAGGGACCATGCTTGGTGTAACTTGGGGCTTAATCCTGACTCTGCACTCAGGGATCACCCCTGGCAGATCCATGGGATGCCGGAGATTTGAACCTGGGTCAGCTGTGCGCAAGGCAAATGCCCTACCTCTGTACTATTTCTCTGCACTCCCCACCCCCTGCCAGGGTTCTTAATTATTTTCCCATTAAAACAAACTGTAAGAGCAATATTGTTATCAACCAGGCTTCTGATTTGCGCAGGAAGCCAGGGTCCTACAAACCCAGCTCACAGCAAAGAAATGCTGTATTGGCTTGAACATCCTTCTAGACAACTTCCTTGAGTGCACTAGAATGCGGGAACTGAGTGGAGGACCTCCAAAGACCAGGAAGCTCACTTTGATGATCACATTCTCCAGCAATACCCACAAGATTGACCTTGACTCATGATCACCACTCTCAGACTCTGTGGAACAAGAATGAGGGAGGGCATGGCCCTGCGCCCCTGGCCTTTGCATCTGGGTCATGGCAGTGGTGCCGCACTGTCTCCATCTACCCCTTACTAGAGCAGCCACTGACCCCCGTATCAAACCCAGCTGGGTTTTACCTCTTCCTTGTGAAAGCAACGTCCCCGTAGTGATTCACAAGCCCCAATCTGGCTCTTGCCTTGCACGCTCCCTCATTCCTCTGACTTGCCTCCCACTCCTTTCTCCAGCTCACTCATGGCTGACTCAAAACGGCTGACCTGCTGTTTCTCAATCATTCCAAGAACAGCCCCAATCGTGCGGCCTTTGTGTGAGCTGTTGCTGAAGCTTGTTCCTGCCAGACGTGGTGAAGCTCAGCTCCTCACCTTTCCCTCCTCCTGGACACCTCTTCCTGCCGCCTCCCCTGAGACTTGGTTCCCCATCAACGCCACTTCTACCTCTTTGCACTCAAACTTCTTGGCTCTCTTTTCTTCTTAATCAATGGCTAAGAAACCAACTATTTTATTTATCGTCTCCTCCAGCAGAATGTAAACGTTGAGGATAGAAATCACTGTTTCTTTGGTTGACCGCAGTACTTAGTGCTAGAAGAGAGCATGGCACACAGTTCTCACGGAGTAAATATTTGCTGAGGGAGGATCTGAATGAGCACAAGTGTCTCACTGCCTTTCGCATAGCACCAGGCTCTAACCTTTAGGGCTTCTGGGGAAAGGAGCGAGACTCCAGATTAAGATGGAGGTATGTCATTTTAGTGGAAATCACATGAAATGGTGGATGAGAAAACTGGACTGTCATCTAGACCCTCTTAAAGTCTCTCTTTCTCAAGAGGGTCTGTAAGAATAAAAGGAGGCAATGAACTTTGGAAAGTTCGAGTTTCCTTTCAAGGGAGGGGGTTGTTCTATCAGAGGTTCAGTAGAGGTTCAATAGAGAATGAAGAGAAGTTCTCAGTCTAGAGTTGAGGGAGAGAGAGAGAGAGAGAGAGAGAGAGAGAGAGAGAGAGAGAGAGAGAGAGAGAGAGAGAGAGAGAGAGAGAGAGAGCAACGGCAAGAGGGAATGGGAGTGTGGAATGCTTGGAATGCAAATACCCAAACAGTGTCTTGAAGGCTCTTGAAGGCTGTGGCTTCTGAACCCCAGCAGACACAGCAGAGCCTATGGCAAAGCCTGATGTTCTTTGCCCAGAGAAAAGTAGCCCATATGGTGAGAAGTGGGTCACATAATAAAGACTAAGCTTCCACTTTATGAGCTCTGAGTCGAAATTATTTTCTTGCTTGGTAAGGGAGTGCAGTGGGGTGTTGCACCTTTGATATTCTCTCGGTCCTATTCCTGGCTCTGTGCTCAGGGTGGTTCTTAGTGCTCAGGGGACCATATGCAGTTCAGGAATTGATACTGGGTTGCCTGCATGTACCTGAATTTTATTTGTTTGCTTGTTCTGAATCACAGTTACAAAGTTGTTCTTGATTGGGTTTCAGTCATACAGTGTTCCATCACCCTTCCCTTCACGAGTTGACATGAATTTTTGTGGAGTTATTTCATCCTCATTATACTGAGAGGCAGGTATTTTGACTTCTATTTTCTGGAACAAACCACTGATAGAGTGGTTAAGGAACTGGGCCAAGTTCACAATCATTAGTGCTGAAAGTGTCAAACTTGTCTTTCTCCACCACGTTTTCTGTTCATTCTTAGTCAAGTAAGACAGAACATTGTTGAGTTGAAATTCTAGACACAAAATCTAAACATTTTTGTAAGGTGAAACTCTCATTTCATCCTTAAAATTAGTATCTCACAATATCATACATAATCAAAAATTTTCTCTCCTCATTCTCCAATCTTTGCTTTTCTGTTCATGTCATTCTCATTTCTTAAAAACGACTTTGAATTTCATGTGGAACCAAACATACTGGTAACCTAACTAACCTAACTCCACATACCTAGTATTTGTCCTTGCACCTAGCATGCAATGGGGGTCTCAATTCATTGGGCTGAATTAGTTTCTTGATATGACATGACCATTTCTAGGAGACCATTTCTAAGAGACCAGATTTTTAATCTACTCCTCACCTCCCCAAGCTTTCACTTGATCACTTGATCACTTGCATCCCTTATTCATCGATTTGCTCGAGTGGGCGCCAGTAACATTTCCATTGGACCCTATCATGTGCCAATGTAGCCCAATGGCATCTGGTTGATTCAGGAATATGAAGAGCCACAAACCATTCCTTCAGGGTCTTGACAAGGAAGTCTGACCATCTTGTAGGTGGGCGGCCACATGATCTTTTGACATCCTGTGGATCCAGTCGGTAATGGCTCTAGTCCATCGGTTGTCTCCAAATCCCATTACATGTCCAGCCCATCTGATTTTCGATGCCTTGGCAAATGAGACAGCGCCCCTGATTCTGGAATAGTGACGGAGGTCATTCTCCTCTCGATTCCTTCTCTCACTTGAGTGAGGTGTAATATTCCAAGCAAAGGTCTTTCGATTCCTCTCTGGGAGACCTGAATAGCATTCTCATCCTGCTTTCATAGGGCCCAGGTCTCTGAGGCGTATGTTAATGCAGGGAGAATAGTGGAGTCAAAGAGATGTGCCCGGAGCTGGAGGTTCTTTGTCCTTTTAGCTATTTCTTCGATGCCTTTGAAGGCATTCCATGCCGCTCTTTTCCTCCTGTGCAGTTCGTTCATCATGTTGACTTCTTGACCTAGGTACACGTAACTGCTGCATTCAAAGATGTTTGTTCCATTGAGAGTGAATGGGACCTCAGGAACTAGTTCATTTTTCATAAACATAGTTTTCTTTAGATTCAGCTGTAGACCTATCTTTCCACATTCTCGGAAGAAGTCAGCCAGCATTTGTGCCACTTGGCTAATGTTTGGTGTTATTAGAATGATGTCATCAGTGAAGCGGAGGTGGTGTAGTTGCCGACCATCTATCTTCACTCTCATTCCTTCTCATTCTAATTGTCGCATGATATTCTCGAGGGTGGCACTGAAGAGTTTTGGTGAAATGGTATCACCCTGTCGAACCCCTCTTTTGACATCAATTATCACTTCTTTGTAGAATGGTGAGATCCTGGTGGTGAATCCATAATACAGATCACGAAGGATCTTGATGTATTGGGTTTGAACACCCTGTTTGGCTAGGACTTCAATGACTGCTTCAGTCTCCACAGAATCAAAGGCTTTCTGTAAATCAATGAACGTGAGACAGAGCGACATCTTTAAAAATAGTGAATATTAGCTTTCAAAATAGTGAATATTAGTTCAGAGAAGTTCGCGAGGTAGAGAGAAATTTCCATTTCAGGATTCTTACAAAGCAATTTGATGATAGTATTCTTGACTTATTTGGACATATAAATACACTCAGGAAGAAAACATTTAAACCTCAAACACATTGATATATTAACTCATTTTTGGGTACCCTTTCCAGCTAGAGAAAGGAAGTAATTCAGTCTCCAAAATAGAAACAATATATATGAAATAAATTGATCTAGTTTTCCACCCAACTGTATAATTCTGATTTTTTTTTCTGGCTTCAGGCACCTAAAATGCTCTTGAGTTCTGGAAATAGAGGAGCCAACTTTTAGGCGAGGGATGTGTTTTCTTTCCTTCTAGCAGATTGCATTGGGAAACCACCACAGACTATTATAGTCTAAATTACTGCTTAACCTAAAGGCCTTTTAACTTACTTAGAAAATGATTGCCCATGACTTGGCATAGAGAAGTCCAAGACCACAGCAGACGTAGCTAGAATAAACGAGGAAAAACAAAATGTGATGAAGATGTGTGTGCTCATTTCAACAGGCTCGAGCTAAGCCTGTCTTTCAAATTCCTTAGGAAGTTTTCTGTTGGTAGAAGAGGAGCTCTGTTCTTCCATGAAAACCAATGACATGCCCTCCAGCTCCCTGGGACATAAAAGAAAAAGACTGATTTATATGTATTTTATATAAAAAGTATATAAAATTGTACTGTAGACATTGAAAATAAATCTTACTGTTTTTAAAGTATTTTTTCATTGTACACAGTGGAAACAACATGTTCTACTTTTCTACAGCTAGAGAGGCAAGGAAACAGTATATTCTCTTTATGTCTCTGTCTCTTTCATTATAATGCTCTTATAACATAGTTGTCAAAGGACATCACCAACACTTATATTGAAAACCAGTTGGATTGGATCAACTGTTTTTCCTACTGTGGCTTCATGGTGCTTTAAGTTGACACATATTTTCAGTGTAATATTAGCTTCCAATTTGGATGAATTAATGAAAGTTCAGGGTTTTGGATCGTCAGTGTTGTACCACCCTCTTAAACAACATCTGTGCTATCTGATAGAAAAAAAATCACTAGCAAGCTAGGTGAAATGCAAGGTAACAGAAGCGAAATCTTTCCTATTGCCTCTGATGAAAGCAGTTTTGTAAATCATCCCTTCCATGTGGGGGTTTTCACTCTGTGGTCCATACAAGCTTTTAATTTGCTTTCATTTTAAGTGCAGTTCAAGGTGTAGGCATTGATCTAGAAACCCCTGATGGTTGATCCCTGGTACTGAGTTTACATCTCTTTGTGTACTGTTGTGTAGGCTGAGGTCAATGAGAGCACTGGCTGCATTCCTTAGTGCTAAACACGGCAACGCTTTCCTTAGGAAGAAGCATGTACCCTCATCCTGGTGTCTTCTTTCCAGGATGCCCTGGATCAGAAAGGATGGAAAAATCAGGCCACTTAGCCAAAATATGTATTCTGCCCACCGCCATCTCTAGGTCAATTTCTCAGATGGGGACGAACCTTTCTTTGTCCTTAACTTTTGGTGGTGATAGTGGGGGTACTCTAGGGACCCGCCAATGATTTTCAGTCAAGCAGGCAAGCTGTTCAGTGCAAAGTCCAGGAAGTATGAGGCTGCTCAGGTCCTGTGAGCCTGAGCAGCCCCAGGGAAACCCCAGGGCAATACCCGATAGTGCTCAGAGGACTTCAGCTATGCATCCAGATATACTGAGTACAATGTAATGTTGGGAATCAAGCCCTGGTAAGCTACATTTTAGACATGTCTCTCAACCAACTCCTATATTATTTACCAACCCCTGAACTCTTTTAACTTTTTTTTTTTTTGGGTCACACCTGGCAATGCTCAGGGCTTTCTCTTGGCTATGTACTTAGGAGTAACTCATGGTGGAGCCATATGTGTTGCCAGACATCAAACCTGGGTGAGTTGCATGCAAGCGCTCTCCCCACTGCACTCACTATCTACCCACTGTACTACAGCCCCTGAACCCATTCTCAAAAAGCTGAATTTATTTGGTTCTGGCCATCATGTTTCTCCTGGGACGAGCCTCAAGGTCCAGAGAGCAATTAGCACTGAAAACATTGCTTCTCAAAGCAAGATCTGCCAGCAAGGAGTCTCACTGGGGACTTTGTAAAGTATGTATCACTTGTGCTTCCCATTGTTCATCCATTTGCTCAGGCAGGTGCCAGTAACGTCTCCATTTGTTGGGAATGAGGTCCATTATTTTACAGATACACCACAGGTAGCTTGCCAGGCTCTGCCGTGGTTCTAGGTCCATGGGGGTGTGGGAGTCATTTTCTATGTCAGACCATCAACCATCTGGGGCCCACTGGCTAGAGCCCTGGGTGTAGACAAACCTGTCTCCTGTCTGCCACCTGCTAAAGCAGCCAGGCACCTCAGTCACACCTGTAACACCTCGAGGTGCATAAAATTATGTATAGTCTTGGATATTATTATTTCCAAATTATTAATTTTGGGAATGGGGCCAGCACTCTGTTTTAAGACTGCCCTCTAGCTCCCAGGTGGTCCCTATTCACACTCAAGTTTAAGAACCACTGATAAAGGTTGGTTTTAGGACCTGGAAGAAATCTATTCCCTTCACTCTCCTCCCCCACCTCACTGCACACCATTCAAATCTTCATCTGCCTGCTATACGCCCAAACTTTCCCCAGACTAATATTTTCTCTGTGGCATAAAGCTTCGGCTCTTGCAAGCACATGCCCACGAGCACTTTAAGCTGTCATCAGTTATAGTTTAATATGAAGTGCTTCATAGTTTTCTGGTTTTACTGCAGAAAATAATATGAACACAAGACACTGACCTTCCGGGGACTGTTATGGTGGCAGCTTTAGGGTGGGAGCCAGCACAGCCAGGAGACAGGTGCCTACCAGCTTATTCTGGCTTTGAGTTACAATTTGTGAATTTTGGGAGTTAAGCATGGGAATTGGATGACTCCAGCTGTGCTCAGGGCTTACTCCTGACTTTGTGCTCAGTAGTAATGCCTGGGGGTGCTTAGAAGACCAGATGAGGTGCTGGGTATCACTGGGCAGGCCACATGCAGGCCAAGCGGCCACACGCAGGCCAAGCACCCACACCCCTTGCACTGGCCACAGTTTTTGTGCTTCAAGTCTTGTTCCTCAGGGACAGTTTGCAGAGGAGGTAAAAAAGCTAGCACTGAGTCCCTAAACAAACAAACAAACAAACGAACAAACAAACAAACAAACGAAGCTAAAATCTCTCTGGTCAAGAGCAGAAATATGAAAGAATCGAATCTGCTAAACAAGAATGAGTCTTTGCTGAAAGTTGAAAGAAAAAAGTGAAGATTAGGGGCCGGGCGATAGCCCAGCGGGTAGGGTGTTTGCCGGTTGGCGGCCTATGCTGGCCGGTTCAATCCTCGGCATCCCATATGGTCCCCGAGCACCGCCAGGGTAATTCCTGAGCACAGAGCCAGGAGTAACCCCTGAGCATCGCCGGGTGTGACCCAAACAAAAAAAAAAAAAAAGTGAAGATTAAACAGCGTGTCCCTCTAAAAACACTAATAATGAGAAAAAGCACTAAACATGGGAAGTCTAGTGGGACAAATATAAGGGGAATAATTGCCCAGAAGTTAACCAAGAGTTCTGCAAAGGCTCTAGCTGCACCATGGAAGGGAATAAGGAAAAGGTTATAATCGAATCCGATATCCTGTGAACCCCCCATCCACTCTGGAGATCGAGGGAAGTGGTATTTTCTTCATTGGGTTTCATTGGGGAGTTGGGCTAGAGCACAGAGATTGTCTGAGAAGACTTTCGGAAATCAGAATGGGGAAAGGGACCTCTTAAGCCTAATTCCATGCCAGTTCAGCTTAGACAGGAGCCAGTCTCTCTGTCTCTGTCTCTGGCTCTCTATGTCTCTGTCTCTGTCTCTGTCTCTCTCTCTCTCTCTCTAGGTGGGGTCATACTTAGCTGTGCTTTAAGGTTACTCCAGGTTCCGTGCTCAGGGTTTACTCCTGGATGTGCTCAGGGTTCTATATACTGTGTCAGGATGGAGTCAGGATCAACTGCGTGCAAGGCAAGTGCCTTACCCCTTGCACTTTCTCTCTGTATTTAATTTTTTTTATCTTGATTTTTGGCCCCTGGCTGTGCTTGGGGGCCATTGCTGACTCTACTCTGGTATCACTCACTCCCCACATTTTCCGGGGGACCACGCAGTGCTGAGGATTCAACCGGGGCCTCCCTGCGTATGAGACACGCTCTCAGCTGGTTGAGCTGTTTTTCCCACCTGGAGTGTGTTCTTAACTTCTCTGTGGCTGTTTTCTCCCCCATAAAACAGGAATAAAAACATTCACCTGCCCCTCCGGGGACTCTGGGAACAGGCAGGCAGATGACAGTACTGCCCTTTAGCTTTTCAATGTGCCACATGAAAGCAGGTTGGCTTGTCGCGGCCCCCTTTTTGTCTGGTTTCTTGCAGGGCAACCTTTAATGACGCTTGAGAAAATCAATTCCGTTTGTAAACTCTATCAAGCAATCACATGGAACTGGAAGCCTTAACTTCTGAAACTGAAGTTACACAATAGAAAATTGCCAATGTGGCTAGGAGAGGAATTTGAGCAGGCTGAATGCGGCTCTGCATTGGATCAGGACGGCATGGAGGAACGTGCAGCTGCTGGTTGGGGCGGGAGGACCCCAGTCCTCGGAGAGCGGGGGATGGCAAGAACTGCCTCTAACTATTGTAATTTACAAGATTATCCCATTAATCATATTTGTCTCAGTGAGTACCTTCCTTCTAATGCGAAGTGCTGTTTTTCCCTCGATGCTTCACATGCAAGAGAGCTTCTGACTGAAACAACACAGGGACAAATTTCAAAATGATCCTAAATACAAGATGAGTTTTAGCTCTTGATAAAAGTGAAGTAAACTGCACTCATCAAACTTGGCCTAACTACATTCTCCCCCTCTCCCCCAACAGACACCACCTTCCTCCAGCCCAGTTTCTCTGTGTTAAACCTACAAAATTGATTATTGGTTGTTATCCTGGGTTTCCCCCTTCCTAGAATGTCTGCATTTTATTTATTTATTTTTGCTTTTTTTTTTGGGGGGGTTACACCTGGCAATGCTCAGGGTTTACTCCTTATTCTGCATTCAGGACTTACTCCTGGGGATGCTCAGGGGACCATATAGGATGCCCGGGGTCGAGCCCAGGTTGGCCGCATACAAGGCAAACGGCCTGCCTGCTGTAGTATGGCTCCAGTCCCAGGATGTCTGCATTTTAAACTAGGCAACACAGCCAGAACTACTGGCTAGTGAAAGTGGGGGTGACCGGTGTTTTCTCTCTGTTTACATCCAGAATTATATAGGACGTGGGAGATGCCGATTTGTCAGGGAATAAAAATAAAAAGCACATTTAAAATATGAGCTTCAGATGCTCAGAACTGGGCCAATGGCTTTTTGTAAATAGCTTTTAGACAGCATACAGGGGAGCAGAACAGAAGTTCAGGTCAGGTAGTTCCTTTCAGCAGTGGGCATGACTTTTTCTGCTCCTGGTGTGTCAGGGAGCTGCTAGGGTCCCCAACAATACCAGGAAGCGAGTTCCCATCTACCTCCGAAGCTGGCGGGGAATGGATGAAAACTCAGGACTCTGGCGCAGTTTTATTTTATTTTATTTATTTTATTTTATTTTATTTTTTTTGCTTTTTGGTTCACACCCGGCGATGCTCAGGGGTTTCTCCTGGCTCTACACTCAGGAATCACTCCTGGCGGTGCTCGGGGACCATATGGGATGCTGGGGATCGAACCTGGGCCGACATGGGCCGGCCACGTGCAAGGCAAACGTCCTACCCGCTGGGCTATCACTCCGGCCCCATCCGGGCGCAGTTTTAAAAGGGCTTTATTATCACAGGTTCCGATATAAAATCCAAGAGCAGGGAAAACTCTGAACTCTGGGTTCCCAGCTAGGCCCCAGCCACGTGTAGGCCAAGATGGCTGCCACCACGTGTTGAAGCCCAACAGAGAAAGGAGAGAACAGAGAAGCAAAACGCCAAGGGAAGCCAAAATGGTAAAAAGAGACCCTCTCTCTTCTGTCAGTTTATTCTATAGATAGAAATCTGCCAAAACTTCCCAGCCCAGCCCATTGTGGGCTGGGCTATCTAGCGATGAAAACAGGTTAATAGCTCTATTGAAATGCAGAGACAGACATGGGGCAGAGCTGCTACTGGTTCTCACTGTGCCCAGCCACTCATGAGATGCCCGGGAGGGATGGCAGGTTCTAGCCCTGGCCCGCCACCCCAGCAGAGCCTCACAAGCCAGAGCGACCCCCCTACTCCATGAGGACCTCCATTTTCCACATCCGAACTTGCCCCTCGTCAGAACTCCACCCAGCAGACCAGCCTATCACAGCCCAGCTCGCGCGGGCGCAAGCGGCCGTGCAGCTCATCAATAAATGCTGGATTTTGAGATGACTACAAGAGTATGCTACCCGCACGGCAGAGCCTGGCAAGCTACCCGTGTCGTATTTGATATGTCAAATACCAGTAACAATTATAGACCTCATTCCCATGACCTGATGGTATGGTTTCAGGCTCTTTATGTTCCTGGAGCAAGCAGGTGCCCTTGGGCTCTACTAGCATGAGACGGGTCATATGGAGATGTTACGGGTGCCCGTTCGATCAAATCGGCGATGAACGGGAAGACAGTGATACAGTGATTGAAATGCAGCACTTCAGGTGGCCTTGCCTTTACTAGCACCCAGAGCTGATTCAAAGCCTCCCTAGCAGAGCTAGGAGGGGCTTCAAGCTAAGTGTAGCTGGAAGCTAAGTAGGGTGTCACCCAACACTGCTGGAGTTTCCCTTACTAAGAAGCTGTACAGCTTTGAGTGAATGTGGGTTTCATTGCAAGAGCTCTACAGAGTATGGTACTATTCTGATCCCAGAAATGAAAAAATAACACTGTGCATTTGCTTGTGTCTTTGTAACAAATATAAGTGCTATATGCACACCACCGCTTCCCCACCCTCCCCCCCCCCACACACACAGCACACTCCCGTGCTAACACACAGACTCATACCCTTCACACAATAGATGTTAGCAGATCAGAGCGAAGGACCAAATACTGACAAGGGAGAATGAATCAGAAATTCATTTGTCAGCTAACACTTCAATGTCAAGCTATGGAGATTAACTTCTGCGTTGATTACAGACTGAAAGTGACTTCCACTGTCCAAGACCACAGTAGTAATTAGGAAGACTATTTGATTTCTTGGGTCATGGACAACTGGCCGCCTAGCCCAGCTGGTCCTTTCAACATTTGTTTTCTTTTGGGAGGAAACATGGAGTGGACCATACGTACACTGTCTTCGAAATGGAATTATCACACTGAAGGAGAGAGTTCTGCATGAGTTTGTTGTCAACATTACCTAATAACCAAATTCGGCCACAAAAGTCTATATGCTCATTCTACTTTCATATGTGGCAGAGGCATGATGCGTTTATTCACTCTACAAGATTTATTTACTTATCTTTGCTTTTTAGGTCACATCAGCAATGCTCAGGGGTTACCAGTGGCTCTGCATGCAGGAATTACTCCTGGTGGTATTAAGGGGACCGTGCGGGATGCTGGGGATCTAACTCGGTTGGCCACATGCAACGCAAATGCCCTCCCTGCTATACTATCCTCTGGCCCCTACAAAGATTTACTGAGTGTCTGTGATGGACAACAGCCCATCTTGAAGATCAAAAAAATATAATTTCTCCCTCTCCCACCATTTCTCCACTTACTATATCGCAGTTCCTAAACTCTTACTGGCTCAAAAACATATAATTTCTCTGTATGTATAATACACCTATTTTGCTTTGGAAATTCCTTCTTTTTGAAAGGATCATGGGAACATAAGCCTTAGATCCTGCAGCACTTTTAGTGATTTGGTTAGTCTGACTCCTGGTCTCAAGTCTCTGGCTTCTCAAGATCTCAGAGCCATAAAGGTCTCTCCGTGCTTGATAAATGCCATAGTACTACCCTAAAGAGAGGCGCAGGACTGGCGCCCTGAGTCTTAGTCTGGGGGATGGCAGCCAAGGCCTTGTTGCTGCTCCATGAGGGGAGAGCCCTCCTGTCCAAAACCACGTCCTGAGGCCCACCCTCTGAAATACAACAGCACCAGTTGCAGCCTCCGTGGGAGCTGTGGGAGGTGGGATACAAGAGCTTGGTTGTAAAGGGTGCAGGTACCTGGCAGCTATCTGAGAAATGGAATCTTAGTATTCCGACTCCAAATGAGGTCCATCCAATTGCCTGTTGTCAGGTTACCCTGTCTGTCCAATGAACATGGGGTGGACAAGAGTGGGTTAGAAATAAACCATGGCCCACTCTGCTGAGCAAGGAGAAGGAAGGGGTGAAGATTGAGCAGCAAAGGGATAGGGAGTTTCTTGGTCTTCCTCTCTGTTGGTGTGAAGCGAGAGAGGCAAGACCAGTCCCCAGAGATTCCCCCTGCAAGTGGCTGTAAGACTGTGACCGCACTCCCCACTGAGTGGGCAGCCTTGCCCCTGTGAGTCTGACCTTCTGGAAAGACACAGGCATGCTTCCCCTCTAAGGAGTTACACAGAGCTCAGCCTTGATTTCTCCTCTTGTCTACACATTCCTTATCTATTTTAAACGTTAAGCCTTTGTGTAACTGGGCTAAGGAATGTGCGGGCAGTGGGCTACGTGCAAGCTCAAATGTACATTTTTTGGGGGCTGTATCCATGGTTTCTGTATCCATGGTTTCTTAGTTTTTTGGAAGTGACGTCAGTCTGTAACTATACGTGAATAAAAAAGAGGCCATGTTCTGCTGCCTGGGGCCAGCCGCGCCAGCAAGAGCCGTGTCCTCCTGGCTACTTCCATTCTCCTCACGTAGTCTTGTCTCTGCGTCTCTGACTGCCTTAGAAGCTCCGTTTAACATCAGCACCCCGCCCCAATGAAATCCTCACCACCATTCCCCTTGGAACTTTGGCCAATCATATCTCTACTTGTCAAATACCATGGAATGGGGGATAGGGGATAATGCAAAGACCAGAGAGAAGTGGACAGATAGGGATTGGCTGTGGATTCTGTCCCCTCTTTACAATCTCGTCTTAGCAGTGACCTCCTTCAGAGGCCTTCCCTGACCCCGTGTCTCTACCAGTCCATGTGGCACCCAGGACTTGCCAATAGTTGCCTGCTTGCTTACTCGCTCAGCTCATATGGCCCAGGAGGTTAAGAACTGAGTCTTTTATTTTAAATTGATTTTGGGGTTCTTACCCCATATGTATGAATGTGGGGTCCCGGAACATCTAGTCATCTAGGTAGCTGGAACAAAGTACAGATATGAGAGAAAAGCCTCTCTGGCTAGTCATTCCGGTTCTGGAGAAGGGAGGCAGCTTCATTCTTCCCCACGGAACGGGATGGGCGGAGGGAACCTCAGACTAAGGGCTCCCAGCTTGTTTCTTTCTTTTCTTTTTCTTTTTTTTTGGGGGTCACACCCAGCGATGCTCAGGAGTTACTCCTGACTCTTTGCTCAGAAATTGCTCCTAGCAGTGCTTGGGGACCATATATGGGATGCCCAGGATCGAACCTGGGAGGGCCTCATGCAAGGCAGATGCCCTACCCCGTTCCGCCTCCCCCAGCTTGTTTCTTTTGGTCCTTGTGCCTCCAAGAAGCTTCTTTTCCCCAGGATTCAACCCAGGACATTTCTGGGAAGCTCCTTACCCTCATTGATGCCACAAAACTTTCCTATTCAGAGGAGAAATCTGAATCTTCTTGTCCCTCCCTACCTGATTCTCTTTCTCGGAGGAACTGGCAGCAGGTCTGGAGGCGGGGGATCAAGAGTTTTGTTCCCCAAGGCAAAGAGCCTCAGTGATGAAAGAACCCTCCTTCTCTGCAGGGGTCTGAAGGGCCCAGAGTGCCTGCGGAGGGAGGTGCAAAGAGGAGCAGCACCCACAATTCAACCCAGAAGGAGAGCGTCTGAGGCAGGGAACCCTGCATTCCGTTGTTCAATTTCACTGTCAAGAATAATCCAGTGATGGTTGTGTCCTTGTTGTGTAATTCAATTAAAGTCCAATTTGAGAACTGTAACTGGTTATTGTTTGGAGCAGAAACGCTCAGAACTGGGCAGCTATCATGGATGGAACTTGTTCTAAGGGCTTAGCACTGATTAGTTGGTAAAAATAAACCTTTCATCTTAACTGCACAAAGGCAGACAATATTACTTACTTCATGATTGAGGAAACATTCATTTGCCTAAAGTCGTATCCCACAGAGTAAGTGGCAGTGGCCTGTTCCCCTCTTTGAGTTGGGCAGCAGGCAGAGGGGACGTCACTAAAACCTGTGCGCCTTTAGTGCCCTCGCTCAGGCTCATGGACGGTACTGGGCTTAGCTCCCAGTTACCATTGAGCTGCTGAACAATGTTCCTCTTCTTCCACTTCCTGTTGCTGTGCCCACAGTTTACCCAAGGAGCTGGAAATAATTGGTGGTCAATTAGAAAATCTGAACGCCAGCTTCCTTGGACTCTGAATTATGTTCTTTTTTTGTTTAGTTGAAGCCAGAAAACATTCTTGACATTTACTGTTACTTATACAAGTGAATTTTTAGGACATCACCCGCCCTCCCACCCCTGACTCCATCAATTTAAAACTTATTAGTCCTCTATTGTTTGGGTCATATGGCTCTGGTCAGTGTTTTGAGAATTTAGTTTTGTTCTTGATTGACCTTCTATTTATTTATTTATTTATTTATTTATTTTTGGTGGGGAAGTTGGGCTATACCTCGCCATTCTCAGGGGCTATTTCTAGCTTTGTGCTTGGGTTTATTCCTTACTTGGAAGGTGCTCTTGGGACTATGAAGTACTGGGGATTAAACTGGGATTGGCTACAAGTGCCTTAACCCCTCTTGTATTATCTGTCTAGCCCTGGAGTTTTGAGTTTATTTTCATGCCTTACTGTTTTTTTTTCTCCTTGGGTCACACCTGGCAATGCTCAGGGGTTACTCCTGGCTCTGTGCTCAGGAATTACTCCTGGCAGTGCTCAGGGGACCATATGGGATGCTGGGGATTGAATGCGGGTCGATTGCATGCAAGGTAAATGCCCTCCCAGCTGTGCTATTGCTCTGGCCCCCACTCCTTTCTTTTTCAGCTGAAGAATCCCTGCCTTCCTGGTGAGATACTGATCCTAGTGGGTTGTGCACTTTGCTCTGGCAGCCACAGGTCTAGCAGTAAGGAGCTGTCACCGCAAACTGGGGAACAGATGCCAGAAAGCCAGGAAACATGACTGGTGGGCATGAAGTTCTGCCCTTCTTCAATCTTTTTATTTTTTTGCTTTTTGGGTCACACCTGGCGTTGCTCAGGAGTTACTCCTGGCTGCGCACTTAGGAACTACTCCTGGCAGTGCTCGAAGGACCTCATGGGATGCCAGGGATCGAACCCAGGTTGGCAGCATGCAAGACAAATGCCCTACCCGCTGTGGTATCACTCCGGTCTCAATCATCTTTTCAGCTCCCAATTCCTTCAGCCTTTAAGTGAGAGAGTTGGACTATTTGAACATTCAAGTGCCTTCCAACTCTAGAAGCTTCTTGAAGTTGCAACGGCCATGAACTGCCTCAAACTCTCAGGCTGAAATCTTGGCTTTGTTCCTTTCCCAGGCCTTAACCCCATTGTCTTCTCTTTGCCTCTGGCACTTCTAACCTAGACTCACCTCCAGGAAAGCACGACTTCCCTAGGGTTTGCTTTGCTTTGTTAATGTGTTCTCCGCTGCTGCCTGGGAATGCATGCTTGAAGCCTTCAGATGGCATAGAATGCTCTGGAACCATGAAGTGTCAAAATATTTAACAATAATTACTGTGCCTTTGTAGACTTTTCAGAGTGCTTTCACATTCATCTCATAGAACTTTATTCTTAGTTAAGTGTGGGGTAAATAATCAGCAAAAATGAGTCCTCTGATTTTACAGATGAAGATACCGAGGCAGGACAAAGCCTTTGCAGAGCTCCAGCAAACTGGGGGAGGAGCAGGGGCTGCTCCATGTGGTGCTCCCCACATGCCTGAGTCCTGGCTTATTGTCTCATTCCCAAGTTTGCCCTGTTTTAGGATGCCCGGTTCATTGGCTCTTCATCGCTTATGCTGTTGTGGTGCTTCCCTGATTGCCTGAGCAGAGGTGCTGCCCTCTGGTGGTGCCACACTGCTCAGATGCAAAGCACTTGCTCCCCAGATAGTAGTGGGACTGAAAGAGTGGACAGTCCCTCCGTGCTCAGATGTCCTGTTGAGTCTAGGTAGCCACTGGGAGCACACCTGTAGAGTTATGACTTGCTCAAGTCAGATCTCTCATAGTGCTTCTGATTCCCAATGCCACTCTGGATGCTTCATTGCTCGGTCAACACCTGCCATTTTGAAACGGTTCCAGGCTGCTTTCAAAGGTCACATTAGGCTCAGAGAGCTAGGGCAGGAGGTGAGACGTCTGCCTGGCATGCAGCCGACTAGGTTCAATCCTGAGCACTACCAGTCGTACACTCTGCATGCGGCTCAACCCCAGCTCTTCAAGGTAATAATAGATTAAAGCTGGCATGGAATAACTCTCCTCTAAACCCTGCTGACGTAGGGAGGCCACAGGATTTAGCAATACATCCCAGGTCCTCTCTGGCAATACAGTCTGTACTGACAGTGTCAAGAAAGGTCTCAGTAGCTAAATTCTCCAACCAGCTGCAAACCTTTATGTTCTGAGAACTGTCACCTTATTATTTTGCCTCTTAAGTCTTTTGCTCACAACTGCTGACAAGAGGCAACATTGGTCAAGATGGTTTTCAGCTTCTCTCTTTTTTCTTCCTGCTGGAGAAAAAGCCCAGTCATGACAACAGAAGCTGCAGGCCAGAAAGGGCCCCAAAGCAAAGGCCCAAACCCACAGACTTAGCCTGGGTACAAGGGTCTTGGGACTGAGGAGTTTCTTTCTTCTTCTGGCAGCCCCTCACTAGATCCCGTTAGCAGCTTTCTGTATTCCGGTCACTGTCCTGGGTTAAGTACAAACCTCTCGTGCCTGTCAAGTGGATCCAGAAGCTATTTTTGAGCACTTCCTATGTTTAGCCAATCCACCCAAGCACAGAGGAGGAAATAAAAAAGTAAAAGAAGTTTGCTTATACCAGAGCACTGAGGGGTGTGATACACACCACGTATCTTATTTCTACTAAATAAAAGGTGAAATGCACTGACAATGCCTATGGGTGCTTGTTTTAAAGGTTGCCACTTTGCTTGCTCACACACACCCACCGTGCTGGGGATCTGAGACATACGAGCAAGCCTGGCCAGCCACTGGTCCGATTTGTTCAATGCAGATTCTGGGGAAATTCAATTATACCTGCATACATTTCGTGCAGGTGAACTGTGCCGGGAGCTGAGCTGGCTGCCACTGAGTTCTGCCGTGGCCCGTGGTTCCTGTGATAGGACCACCGCAGATGCACATGAGAAAAGAAGCATCTGGCTGTCCACAGGCAACACTGTACCTTTTAATTTATCCTAAGTTCACAGCCCGTTAACTTGAGCTTCAGAGATGTGCCCAAGGTCACGGAGTTAACTATCCCAGGCAGAGAATGCCCTGGGCTTCTGGTTTCCTATTCTGGGACGGGGCCTTTCCAGTCTGAGAATGAAATACCTGAATAGCCTAGCTTGATGCTTTACTTTCTGGCTTGATTGATGTTCCCTGCCCTTTTTCTATCATGGTGAGAAATCCACAAAACAAACCTCCTCTCCCAACATATGTGAGGGTCTTAGAGCCATTGATCATGTGATTTTTGGGGTGCAGTTGCTGTTTCTACCTACAGTATCTGCTTCAAGCAAGGCACTTCTCGCCAGGAGGGCGATAGCTTCTTCAGAGTTGATTAGTGTGTCCCTGAACGGTTTCTTCTGATCTACTAATTTATGATTGGGTCCTTCATCTTTTTTTTTTGAAATTTGGGGTCACACCCAGCAATGCTCAGGGGTTACTCCTGGCTCTGCACTCAGGAAATTACTCCTGGCAGTGCTTGGGAGACCATATGGGACGCCGGGGATCGAACCCAGGTTTGCCGCTTGCAAGGCAAACACCCTCCTCCTGTACCATCACTCTAGTCCATGACTGGGGTCTTTAAACGTCTTCCGCTGGTCAAATTGAGCCTTTTTAGCTCTTGTTTTGCTAACTAGCCAGGTCTCCACTCTTTTTAGCTCTTGTTTTGCTAACTAGCCAGGCCTCCACTCCAAGCTGTCTGTTAAGTCATTACAAATTAGTAAATGTTCCAAGTCATGTTCTTCAACGTGGCGAGGCGGCAGGGTCTGTGAAATGAGAGGTGGACATAGGTAACTCTGACGTTGGAACTCAGGTTTGCTCACTTCCGGCCACCCTGTGCAAGTTAATGACTGACTCCAGAAAATCAGGGGAATGATCATCCTAGGGTTGGTGAAGTCTGACAAGAGGGAAGGTGGGACGCGAGAGGATGTGCACACTCAGTCAGCCTTAGGTCTCATTTCCAAGCTGCAGGAGCTCTGCGAAAGAGGGAAACGAGGGGTTGAAGAGACAGACAATCGCGGGAGCTGACCGCAGCCCTGATAGGAAGGTTCCAGGTCCTACCACAGCACGGGGCTCAGAGTCTTAATTTTCACCAGGCAAACCGTGCACTGTGGCTTTCTCTCTGCTAAGTTTGTAGGATCTAGTTCCACCCGCATGCTCTTATTTGCTGCACTCTGTTTATAACCTTGTTTACAGCCGGGAACCTTCCTTCCCAAAGCCCTGTGCTAACTTCCTGGGAGACCCGAGGCAGGGTTTGCAGGGCTCACCTGTGCTGTACTCCCTGCCCCTGTCCATTCGCCTCTTGTTAGCAGGGCATGGAGGGAGCAGAGAAAGGTGGCTGGACTGACACGTGGATCTTGGCTGAGTTGGTGGATCAAGGTGCGGGGAGAGCAGCTGAGCCTCATCCCCCCCCGCCTGTCCTCAAGGGGCTTCTGCTGGGAGGAAACAGACCTGGTGTCAGCAATTACAGAAAAGCAATTTGATTCTAGGGGGCTGGGGGGGGCTGTGGAGGGGGGGGGGGTATGAACCTTGTAGGGGGTAGAGCCGTCACTGTGGATCAGAATCAAAATTTCTTCTCTCTTTTTTTTTTAAAGTCAGTTTATTTATTTATTTATTTTTTTTGCTTTTTTGGGTCACACCTGGCAATGCTCAGGGGTTTCTCCTGGCTCTATACTCAGGAATCATTCCTGGCAGTGCTGGGGGGACCATATGGGATGCCGGGGATCCAATCCGGTTCGGCCGCATGCAAGGCAAACGTCCTACCCACTGGACTATCACTCCGGTCCAAAATTTCTTCTCTTTTGAGAGAACAGCCAGGGCAGGTAACAGCCTGTAGGATGAGCTGGGGAGCGGGCACATAAAGTGGTCAAGTCAGACAAACGTATGCCCAAGTTTCACTTCCTGGGACTTCAAATGAAGGGGCTTTTAAAAAATTTTATCTTTTATTTTATTATTTTTTAATGATTTATTTTAAAAACTGTGATTTACAAAGTACAAACCTTTTCACAATACAGTTGCTGAAAAGATTCATCATTCAGCACCAATCCCACCACCAGTGTGCCCCCACCACCACCAGAGACCCGATATTCCCACCCACCTTCCATGCCCTTCCCAATGCCTGCTCACTTAGCCGACATCAACTGTGTTGATCCTTACAGCTCATGTAAGGGAACAGTAATGACCAGGTCATGCCTTTTTTTTTTTTTCCCCTAGGCTGATGTGTGGGAGTCTGGCCAGTTTCTGTTCTTGGATTCACTTTCTGAATTTCCAGAACACAGTGGTTTTCTACTGACAATCTCAGACACACCATCACTACAGCTACTGACAACTTATTTCACATTTACCTCAATGTCTGTTTGAGCTTTTCCTATTTATACACTGAACAATTCATTCTGTATTGGTTGTTGGAGCTACTTCTCTAAATGCGGTCGATGAACCTGGTGTTACACAAAAGTCAATGGAGATCCTCAAATCTCCATTGTGCCATTTGAGTCCACTTTATAGCCGAGGAGTACCCCTAGACCACACCTCATGCCCACACACTTCATTTCTAGAAAATGTGATGGGATACCAGTTAGATGAGTATACTAGGTTTTGAGATAATGTGCTGACACTCTGCACCCGTGTGCCATGGGAGGTACATGGGGCCCCACATGTATGGTCCATGATGGTTGCAGTTCTGGGCGGGCCCACCAGGCCTTGCCAGAGAGCTTTGACTTGGGGGGCGGCCCCCAGCCTCAGCTCCCAGGAAACTTGGTGGATTCAATCATGGAGTCCTGCATACCTGAGCTTGAACTCGACTATTCTGTTGGGTGTGGCTCTGCTGAGCTGTGAAGTCCGGACCTTAAAACTGGCTGCGGTTGTGTTGCATGAGGTTTTCCGGCTTCTGGGGGTCTGACCAGGAGCATGAAGAGCCCAGCCCTGCCCCGCTTCTAGAACCCCTCATCAGCCTAGCACAGGTTGAGCGGGCGGCAGCTCAGCCCTCGGCCTCTTACTGTTTCCCAGCCGGGAAGGGGCTGTTTTTAGAGTTGATCACCCAACTGGCCGAAGCTGTTCTCCAGTTTCATAGCCTGTGGGGACCAAAGCCACGGCCTTGCAGACACAGGGCACCTGCCAGGGACAGGGCCTCAGGACACCATAACTTTGCACATGCAGGCACCTTAACTCAGTAAATGATTAGCAATGAGACTACTTAAAAGGCTGGTTTTGAATAACTAGAAAATAGATCAGTATTCCTTTGAACATTGGTTCATTTAGCATCAAGACAGACAAATCAAAAGTATGGCTCCATTTGAGAGATGAGGGTCTTAGAGGCTTCCCTTTCCTTCCCCACCTTCTTGCTCCCACAACTAGTATTCTCATAAGTTGTTATATTATTATTATTATTACTATTATTATTATTGCTTTTTGGTCACACCCGGCAATGCTCAGGGGTTTCTCCTGGTTCTTCACTCAGGAATAACTCCTGGCAGTGCTTGGGGGACCATATGGGATACCGGGGATCGAACCTGGGCCGGCATGGGCTGGCCATGTGCAAGGCAAACGCCCTACCCACTGGGCTATCGCTCTGGCCCCAGTTGTTATATTACGAAGGTATGTTTGAACATCATTTATTTCAGGCCACATCTAGAAGTGCTAAGAGCTTATGGATTTCTCCTATGAGTTCTCAGGGGACCATGTGCAGTGCCAGAGATCAATCGTGGGCTTCCTCATACAAAGCACACATCAGTTTTTTTGAGTTATCTTCCTGGCCTCTTGATCATTATTTGTCTGCTTATATATTTGGAAGTTTGGTCCAACCTGGTGGTGCTTGAGGGTTACTTTTGGCTTTGTGCTTACCTACCCCCCAAAAGAGAAAAGATAAACCGAAAAGAAATTGGGTAAAATTGGGGCCGGAGTGATAGTCCAGCGGGCTGGGTGTTTGCCTTGCATGCGGCCAAACCAGGTTCAATTCCCGGCATCCCATGTGGTCCCTCAGCACTGCCAGGAGTAATTTCTGAGTGCAGAGCCAGAATTAACCACTGACTATTTCAGGGTGTGACCCAAAAAGGAAAAAAAAATTGGGTAAAATTGTTCATTTTGCTTGATGTTGGATCGCTTTTTCCTGCTCCGTCTCCACCCAGGCTTGGGGAAAAGCAAACCTAAACTCCAACTTTGATGGATTCTAGCAGAGTCTAGGATACATTCATATTTTACTTCTTTGTCCTATGGAAGGAGAGTCAGGACTAGTTTTCAAATGATGAGAATTTTGAATCAAGTTATGGAGTCTGCAATGAAACACTAGCATCTGAGATGAATAATGGGGAATTAAGACTTTTTTTATAATTTAATTTTTTATTCATTTCTAGAAAAAATATTGCTCAACATAACATAAGCTGGGCCCACTCAGATGGGGGGCTCGCATATGTTACCCGTTCTGCTAGCTCACAGCCAATTGGAGTGTTAGCTATTTATAAATTCAAGGTTGACGGCAACGTCTCCCCACTGCACACAGCTCCCTCCTTAATCAGAGAAGATCCACTGGTAGGTGTGGGGAGCAAATGTTTCACACGTGTTTTCCGGCCTGAAATATGGCTGGGGAGAGGAAACGTATGGTCTTGGCAAGGGAGGCCAGAACCCAAGTGTGGCAGGTCAGCCCTGGAGGCCACGTGGAATCTGCAGGCAGATGGGACCCTCCCTATGGGGGCAGAGGCCACAAAGACAAGGGATGGAGAGGAGGTGATGTACGTGACCCTTTCCAAGAAGAAGAAGTGGAGAGGGCCAGGTGGTTCTTTCTCTTGCCTGGAAGTGGACAGGTCGCAGAGGTGCTAGTTTGGGAAGGGGAGCTGGAAAGAGACGACAAGTTATTTCTGGGTGCTGCTCTGTTGCCGGGAAGAGGGAACTGCAGAGATAAAATCCTTTTCTTTGCCACAGAACCACTTCAGCTTTGGAGCCTGTTATGACGGAAGGGCAGGACATGGGAAAGATTTATTAGTGCGCCCCAGAGACTTGAGAGTAGAATAGGAAAATCCCAACACCACAGACTTGGGGCCCAATTTTTCCTGGGGTTGAATTAGGTCACCCGTGTATCATTGAGAGAGTCACCAGGGCCAGGAGTATGGGCTGAGCTGGTTGGCTAAGGCTGGGTCACATGGGGGCCCCAGAGTGGGGGTGGGGTGGAGTCATAGGGGAAGTATAGGAACCAATAGCAGCCGTGAAGGCTGGAGAATGTCACAGAGGTGGGGTCTGGGGTTTGGGGAGTAAGTTACTGAGGCTTTGTTCACTTTTTCTCCTATAAACTTCCCACCCGAGTCGTGTTCCTTCCATTCCGTGTTGCTCCATGCATAGCTATATGATGGTGCTCCCAGAAGGCAGGTAAACCTGTGCTCTGAAGACCTTAAGCATTTAAGCATTTAATCAACATTTGAAAACCAGGCCCTAGCCATGTGCCAACAGAACCCTCCTCCACTATGTGCCTTCTCTCTCACTTAAAACAATATTTTTTAATCACCATGATATACGCAGTTACAAAGTTGTTCATGATTGGGTTTCAGATATATAATGTTCCAATACCCATCCCTTCACCAGTGTACATTTCCTATCACCAATGTCTCCAGGTTCCCTCCTGCCACCCCACCTTGCCTAGAAGATGCTTTTCTTTTTTTTAAAAATTATTTTATTATACCACTTTTAGATATACAATTACAAGATATTCATGTTTGAGTTTTGGTTCTACAGTGTTCCAACACCCATCCCTCCACCTGTTCCCATCTCCCATCTCCTTCTCCTTCTCCTCCTCCTCCCTCCTCTTCCTTCTCCTTCTCCTTCTTCTTCTCCTTCTTCTTCTTCTTTCTTTCTTCTCCTCCTCCTTCTTCTTCTTCTTCTTCTTCTTCTTCTTCTTCTTCTTCTTCTTCTTCTTCTTCTTCTTCTTCTTCTTCTTTCTTCTTCTTCTCTTCTTCTCCTTCTCCTTCTCCTTCTCCTCCTCCTCCTCCTCCTCCTCCTCCCTCCTCCTCCTCCTCCTTCCTCCTTCTCCTTCTCCTTCTCCTTCTCCTCCTCCTCTCCTCTTCTTCTTCCTTTTCCTCTTCCTCCCCTCCCTCCTCCTCCTCCTTCTTCTTTCCCTTTCTTACACATTATGGATTGTAGTATATTCTAGGACATGATTGGTTCTACTAGTTTGATGTACTGTGCGGCTGCTTGTGGCTGCATGATGTTCGATGCCAGCTCTCCCTGTTGTGTCTGTATCTCAGCATGATATGGCGGTCACCCTGGGGCAGTTTGTGGGGCGGGGCCACCGGGCCTCCAGGAAGACTCAGAAAGGGGAAGGGCCCCCAGCTCTATTTCACGAATGCCCGGTGACTTCTCCCTCTGAGAGCTGCCTACCTGAGCTTGAACTCGGCTGCTCTGTTAATCTGGTCTTGAGATCAGCT